>SRZU01000130.1:130660-144274 GCA_013183765.1 Fusarium xylarioides | reverse complement strand
GCTCAATTCTCCATATTTTGCTCAGGTAAGCATACTAATCGAAAGCCCTAAATTTTCTCATTATTTTGGTATATATTTTGCCCTGATTAGTCATCTAGAACATAATATATTCCTTAGTTATATAATAAGACCTTTATATAATATCAGGTCTTAACAATTATATAATATTATAGTAAAGTAAATCTATAAAGCGCTTAAAGATAAAGCTATATATAATGCTAAAGAAGCTTATATTACTGCTAAGTAAGAGAAGAATGCTAAAGAAGCTTATATTGCTGCTAAGATAAAGGCTAAAGTAGACTGTATTGCTGCTAAGAAAAAGGCTAAAGTAGACTGTATTGCTGCTAAGCTGGTAAAGTCTAAAGCTAATTATCTTGCTGCTTTAAAGAAGGCTAAAGAAGAGTATATAGCTGTATACTACTGTAAGGTTATAGCTTATAAAGGCCTTAAGGCCTAAGCTTGCCTTAACCTCTTACTTGCTAAATGCTAAAAGGAGATAGATAATAAAAAGTCTAAAGAGCTTTATATAGAAGTAAAGAAGAGGTTTAAAGCCTACCTTTATAAGATTAAATGCTATAAGGATCTAGCCTATATAGCTATAAAGAAAGCCTTATACTATAATTTAAAAGTAAAGACTTTTAAATACTTAGTTTTAGAGGTTATTAGCATTTTTACTTATACCTTTAACTATAAGAGTAATTACCTTATTATATAGCTAGAGTTAACTATTTAGGCTCTTTTAAATGCATTAAAGAAGTACTTCTATAAAAGCCTTAACTATATTACTATTAATAATAATAAAGTAAGTTATTTTCTTTTATATTTATATTACTTAATACTAACTTATATAAATACTTAAGAAGCTTAATACTCTTATTTTATATAAAAAGAAAAGCAAGAACTAACTTATTAACTATATACTTAACTTCTTCTTATAGAATGCTAATACTATACTTTATTACCTATATAGATTTAAACTGCTTAAATTGCTTTTATACTTAAAGTATATAAATAGTAATAGTACCTTTACTAATTACTATATTATAAAGCAGAATAAGGGTTATACTAATTGCCTTTAAAACTATTTAAAAGCATTCTATTCTTATATCTCTAAGCATATATACTTATAGTACCTTATATATCTCTATATTAACATTTTAATAGATTATAAGTATAAGGCTAAATAGGATTTTATTTCTATTAGTAGTAACTCCTTAAGTAATAGTAATAGTAATAGGAGCCTTATAAAGATATTTAGCTTCTTAAGTAAAAAGTAATATAAGAAGCTCTTTAAAATCTTTAAGGATACTACTACTAGAATAAAGAAGAAGGGCTTTAAGAGTAAGGCTAAGAAGGCAAAAAGCAATAAATAAGGTATTTTAATCTTATATATAATAATTTAAAGTAATACTAATCTTATTAGTTATTTATAGCTAGATTTTAGCTTTTTATTTTTATAAAGATAAAGCTTATAGTTTATAACTTTATAATTAGCATTATAAAGTATATATTAGTATATAGGGCATTATAGAGTACTAAGGGTATTATATACTATTATAATACCTAGTAGTAAAAGTTTATTGCTTTTATTTATTTGCTTTATTATTTAAAAATATCTTAATAATATAATTATAAATGTATAGAATAGAAGCCTTTACTATCTTATAGGGCTTTATAAGACTATATAGTTAGTATCCTTATAAAAAGTACTTTATATAGAGCTTAGCCTTCTATAGCTCTATATTATGCCATAGGGCTACATATTACCTTATAGTATACTATATAGTAAATCTCTTACTTAAAATTTAATTTATAATATTATATTCTTCTTTTTACATTATATAATAAGCTCTAGAGGCTGCCTTTCTATTAATCTTAATACTTACTGTATTTAAATTAAATAATAAAAGTATTATAACTAAATAACTGCTAATAATATTATATAGTGTATTTTAATTAAATTTAATATTTCTACCTTTTATAAAGTATTATATTAACATTTTTAGACTTAGCAGTTTAATTAGATAATATCTAGTACTATTTAAGCCTAAATAGAAGATACTAAGGTATTATATAACTATATTAAAGAGCTATTCTTTAAAAATGTTCTTAAGGATAAGAATATTCTTTTATAATTATAAAAAGAAGGCTTTATAGTAACTTATAGGAAGCTAATTAGGATATAATAAAGCCTTAGCCTTCTATAGCATTAAATCTTAGAGCAAAAAGAAGAATAACTTATTAAATTATATAATTTCTTTTAAAATAATGCCTTACTAAATACTAAGCTTTAGTTATTTAGTTAAACCTATCTCTATACTTATATTTAGTAAAAATAGTTATCTTTAAGTTAATATATACTATATAAAGCATTTTAAGATTTTATGCCTATAAATGTAACTAAGTAATAGAATATAATGCAATATTATTAAACTAGATAGATAGTACCTAGGCTTAACTTTATTTAGTTAATTAATGCTTATAATAAGCTAAAGGCTTAAGGGATTAAGGTATATATATCTATTAATATATATTTATAGTATATTATATAGCTATATATTAGTATATTAGCTAATATATCCTATAGTATGTTTAAATAATACCTTTATATTCTAGAGAATTAAGAGAGTATATCTCTTATTATTTAATTAGATTGTAGTAATAAGACCCTTATAATAGCTAGTACTTATTTTTACCTTTCCTAAGTATAAAGCTATATATAAGATACCCCAAGTGTTGATTAGCTGTGTTTACCCTCAATTTGTGTTCCCTATACTGCACTGCATTGCCTTGCAACCTGATCCAATCTATTACTAACCCGCCAAGCTAGCTTCAGTCTGCTAACATTTACAGTTTTTCCCCTAATGCTAAAACCTTCATTTCCCAATTTGCCTTTTTCCCCCTCTTTCCCCTCTTACTTCCCCTCCTTCACGCTGCAATAGCCCTCAATTCCCACAATACAACATTTACACTACTGAATCAACTACTGCAACTGTGCATCTTAACTCCATGAACTACAGCCAGTATGGACCGTTGCTGCTGCCTGATGTAATGCTGTTGATGAAGGCCTGCTGTTGCCTTGATAGGCGTTGACCCTGTTCTAGGCGATTCGCCAAGTCTTCTAACGCCTCCATCTGATCTGCGATGTAGTCGATAAGGGCCTTGTCTTCAGCTTCATCTTCAGCTTCGTCTTCGTTGATACCAAGCAGCTATACTTAGCAGCTGAAGATTGTAAGATTAACTCGCTGTATTGTTGATAGTTTGTTGACATGCAGTAGGTATTCTCTTGTGATTTTATGATGCCTTAGGAAGGATTAGAGGACTGATATGATGTTGAGCTTAAGGCTATGGATTTTTGTCAGGTTACCGGATATGTAGGCATTGACTGCCTTAACTGGATGGTTGTAGCTGGGTTGGCTGTTATTAATGTTGATTGCGCAGTGGCGCATCTTGTGATGGATTTTGGGGTTCTTGGCCTGTTTTGAGATGGTCTGTTTAGGTTGGAGCCTTGGTAATGATCGCTTTGACCAGGTAATGATAGAGAAGGCATTCAGCCTGCTAAGGCCAGGGGAAACATCTTTTTTATGCTTATGGATTGAGGCTACTTGTTTAGTTAGATCATAAGGTTTAAGGCAGCAGCGCTGTATGACCTTAAGACTTGATTTTAAGGTTATTGTGTTTTTTAGCGTAGTGTATAATGCCTTGTATTGTGATATGCTGAAAATAAGCATTATATTGTGTTCTCTCATTATATGAGACCCTATTGGCTATACCTTGCGTATTGCTGCAGAGACATTTTAACTTTTCAATATATAAGATACTATAATACTATAAATATAATTTTATAATTATTAGATATATAGTAAAAGTATATATAATAAAAAGATTAAGAGTTAGTAGCATTAACTTAGTAATAGCTAAGTAAGGCACTAGCATATATATATATATATATATATATTTAATATTATACTAACTACTTATAGGAATATTTTAAAAGAATTATAGCTAATAGGCGTTTTTCTGCTAATTCTATTCTTAATAGAATTGCTATTCTTTATCTTTTTATATCTATTATATATATAAAGCTTTTTAAATTTATATATATATAGAATGCATATTATATCTATAAATAGCATAATAGGCTATATATTCTTTCTAGTTAGCCTTAAGTCTTATACTATTAGCTAGAGATTTAGGAAATAAGAAGCTATACTTATCTAATTCTATTTAATTAACTATAGCTCTTTAAAAAGCTTTTTAAATATAATTATATTAATCTTAATAGCTATTTGCCTTAAGATATAATTATAATATATAAAAGAATTCTTTATAAGCAGGTCTTTCCCTAAGATACCCCTAAGAACTTAAAGCTTTCTATATACTTATTCTTATAAGCCTAATTGCAAGTATATATTTTTTATAGCCTTGACCCAGTAACGACCAATAAATGGGACCCGGGTATTCCAATAACAGCCACAAAAGTATTAACCATAAAGTCTCTGGCTAGACTGAAATCTCAATAAACTTAATCAATAAGGTTACCTTTAGGCTGCAGCATCTCAAGCAACTCTAATCATGAGTGGGATGAAAAAAATTCTGTGCGCGAGAAAGAGTTTACGCCCGAAAGTCAAAGAGTCCTTCGGCGGGCAAAACGAAGCCGTAGTCAATTGAACAGAATTCGCCTGACTAAGCATATTCGCCCCGTGAAATGATGACTGATGCCAAGGCAACAAACAGTAGTATCAACAGTGATTCAACAAAGTTGCAAGTATATATAATAAGTAAAAAATAGCTAGCTATTAGTCTTCTTAAAATACCTATAGGTAGGATTAATTATATATAGTCTTATTTAGCTATATATAATATTAATATACAGTTACTTAACTAAGAGGCTTAAGGTAATATTAATTAGAATAAGATTAATTATAGAGTTAAGAGCTAGCTTAATATTATCCCTTAAACCTCTATAGTAAGTTCTTTAATTGCAAAGAGTACCCTTTAGTTTTTCCCTCTAATGCAATTTTATCTTATTCTTTTATATCCTCTTTATCCTCCTTATCCCTCTAATTCTTATTTAATATTATAGATTATAAAAATGCTTTAAATAAATTTAAATCTTTATTTTACTTTTCCTCTTTACTTTTTATTTTTTTAGCTTTAACTTTAAGTTTAATTTTATTTACCTTTATTTTATATTATATAGCTTCCTTTTTATCCTATACCTCTTTCTTAAGCTTTATTATATACTTTAAAGTTAGTATTCTAGCTTCTATTTTAGCTTCTACTTACTTAATTACCTGCTTATTAAAGCATAAAGTATTACTTTTATTTAAATTATCTTATATATTAAAGTATAAAAGCATAAAAGAAATAAAAGCTTTAGCTTTAATAGGAAGTATAATACTTACAGCTTTAAAGAAGTCTTTTAGCTATATTATCTTATAAATAGTATTACTATATATAATAAGCCTATTTAAATATATACTAGTAATATAACTATTAATAAGCTTTTACTTTATTAAGGAGAACTCCTTATAATAACTTAATATAATAAAATAAACTATTTTATTATATAATAAAAATATAAAGCCTAGTAGGGCTATAATCTTACTTTTAATATTCTTGCTTTTAACTCCTTTATTATACTTTAGCATAGAAATGCCTAAAATAACTTCTTTAAGGTATCTTAAAGTAATATAAAATGTAGCCTTTAGTTTAATAGTAATTATACTTTTATAGCTTATTATAGTAATATTATACTATTAACTCTTTATAGTTATATTTATAGCATTAGTATATATAATAGGAATTAGTTATATTTATTTAGTTTAAATTGTTATTAAACTAGACTATATAAGGCTACTTGCAGTAAGGTTAATAACCTTAATAGCTTTAATAAGTAGTTATTAATAAAATAGGTAAAAAGTAGCTTTTTTAATAGCCTTTAACTCTATATAAAGCTTAATATAGCCTTAACTAGTTTTAAGGCAGAATTTAGTATAAGCTATTAGAATAAGAGATATAAGTAAAGATTTTAAAATGTAAAATCTTAAATTATATAGAGCATTATAAGCCTATATAAGTATATATAAGATAAGGCTATTACCTTTCTCCTTTAGTACTGTATTATAATAATAATACTTAATATAATAATATTATATTGTATATTAGCTTAATGGGGCCTCTAGTACTACATTGGGGTACATGTAATGAAAAAAAATCCCTCAATGTGAATTTTGGCACAGATGTCGATTTGGCCTTCCGTACAAGGCGGGTCTCTGTATCTTATCGTTTGACAAGCTTTGGTGGGACCGGATAAAGTGATGGAGAAGAATCATGCTATTTTATTTATAGCATTTATTAAATGCGATTCCGTTTATTATGGTTATCTGTTAATGGTTCAATTGTGGTGTCGCCGTTTTCTGCTGGTTCAATGGTTGAAGTTTAGGTTGCTGATCTTCAACACCGATAGAGCCAACCAGACGGCGACGAAAATCTTGACCTGCACGCTGGAATACCTAATTAACATGAATTAACAACAACATGGTTTATTGAGCGTTCGTTTTTCATAAAGGCTCTCAGTGACTTGTACTGTCCAGGTCTCAATCTTTGGAGCAGGCGTTGTACCGTCTACATAGTAGAAGGTAACCTGGCGCCTGGTCTGGGGGGAACTGAGGAGGAAACAGATTTCCTATAGAAGTCTCTGTCCGCTCAGGCGACAAGTTCATCTCCCCGAAGGCGAACCATGGACTGCAGATCAAATGCTGCACGGTTCAGCGGATGCGATTGGCGTGGCGGCTCTAGGCGAACAAAGTTGCTGACGTTCTTCATGCCAAGCCTCGCCTTAAGCTTCTTTTGATGTTGCGCATCCAAGATGGAGATGGAGATGGAGGGCCACCCCACGCTACAACCCACCTCTTCAGCCGTCTTTCATCCGTTGCGATTGCCTCAATGTAGAGAGCCGCAACGAATGACTGTATCTCGTAAATAGAGTCGTAAGAGCGAGAGCACGTCTTACGCGTCTAGCTCACCGCCAAACCTCAAACTGTCCCATCATTCAACTTCTCCAGGGCAAGAAAATCGTAGTCACATCCCGTGCCTCAAACAAGCTCATCCCAAACACCCTGATTCGCCGCCCTCCAAGAAAATAGACTCCCCGAGCGTCATGCACGAGTACGCAAGCGGTAATGCTCGACAAATAGTGGCGATGGTCCGACCCCTCTGCTTCGGGTCGTCGGCGCCAATCAGGGCAGCGCACGACGGGGAGAATCGCGATGTGACAGGCTTCTGAGGGTAAAGTACTCCGATTCTTGCGGTCTAGAGTTGGAAAAGTTGGCAAAAGGAGGGTGGTGACACGTTGGCAGTTCGGTCAGATAATAGGACAAGAGGCGATATTGGTGATGATGATATCAGTGGAGGGCACACGGGGAGAAGAGTTCTGCCCTACGAGATCCGAACCGTCAGGGCAACGTGCTAATTTGGTGCGTCTCGTGTGACGAGTAGCTTGAATAGTAACTCTCGAATAATCCCGCAGTTGATATGCGTGTGATTTGTTTCTGGAGAAAAGATCCAGGTCGAGATGCTGGGATTAACACATTGTGCATAACCAGGCTACACTAACATGAAGTATCACGCATGACTGTAGACAGTTCCCTCTCTTTCTTTAGCAATGCTTTATCTAATTGAGTCCGTAACGGAAACATAAACTCTGTATCAATTGGTCAAGTTGATGCTGAACATGCCTTCAAGTGATGGGGGGAAAATAAATTGAAGATTACCCTGTAACGTCGCTAGGGGAGTTCCGATTGGCGCTACGATACAGAAGCAGGGGTGCTGTAAAGGATGTTTCTAGCACGTGAAAGTGGCCCAAATGTTTGGTTTCGTTGAGGAGTCCCCTGTTTCTCGCTACAGGGGTCATAATTCCTTAAGATTATGTTTCAGCAATTGAACATCGCAATGTTAATAGGACCATGAATCAAAAGAGAATACGAGAGAACCAAAGACATGCCTCTTTTCCCCTCCATCAATACCTTTCTCCAGAGCCACAATGGAGTCCCCCCCTCCCCCTCCAGGTCCCAAAATTGGCGGGCAGCTAGGCCTGAAATGTCTTTAGGGCAGTCCAATCATGGGCTACGTGGGGGGCATGTCAATTGGCACCCGCCCTGACAGTCAGTGATTGAGGCGCTGGTACGCCGTGTTGTGAATAAAATGTCAACTACTCCTTGCTTCCAAGTGGCTTCTTTTTAAAAACCTAGCGACTTGGTGATACTTCTGTATCTTCTTCTTCATTATTCATTATTCTTATCTTCAATTGACCTTGACCGGTGTTGTAGCACAACATCTGGGTGTTATCTTTGCTGGCCTTTTTCAACCCCACAAACTTTGGGATATGGCAGCTTGAAAAGTGTCTACTGTTACAATAGTAAGGTAAGAGATGGCAATGACACCTTCGCTTGGGGATCACAAACTAACGTTACCGAGCCCCCAGAAAAGGTTATCATCTACTCCGTACTATACGAACTATAGCGTACGTACGTGGGAGGCCAATTGTTGGGGATATACAGACATTACCGGACCCGTCACCGACATCTCTTTTAGCCCAGTGGTCGCGTGACCCACCCACCGCTTCATCTCTACCTCCAGCTCACTCACTCACTACACTACTACTCTCTCCCTCCTCCCATTCACAATTTCACACAAACCTCACACTGGCATCATGTCAATTATTGATGTCAACAAGGATCTCGCTGCTCTCTTCGAGCAGCAGGCCCAAGCTATTCCAGACGCAGTGGCCCTCGAAGATGAGAAGAGATCCCTCACATACGCAGAGCTCGACAGAGAGACATGGGCCCTAGCCGAGCGATTGCGTGACTACGGTGTTGGCCGCGATGATCTCGTCGGTGTCCTCATGGGCAGAAGCGCAGACTACGTTATCGCCGCCCTCGCTACCCTCAGAGCCGGCGGTGCGTTTCTAGTGCTTGAGGTTGCGTACCCTGCTGGCCTTTTGCGAGATGTCATTGATGATGCCAAACCAACTGTCATCCTCACTCAGTCTGAGTACTCGGGCAATCTCACCTCTGAAACCCCGGTTATTGTTGTCGATAGTCCCGACAAGTTGGCCAGGGGAGAAATCTCGCCTCATCTGGATGAGAGGAGATCGCTGCCAGAGGATGATGATGTGGAGCGTTTGCTGTTTGTGTCGTACTCTTCTGGTACGACGGGAAAGCCCAAGGGTATTATGAATCCCCACAGGGCGGCGGTTCGCTCCTACGATTTGAGATTTGCTGTCAGCGATCTCAAGCCCGGTGATAGGGTGGCATGTAATGTGTTTTTCATCTGGGAGATGCTTCGACCTCTGATTCGGGGTGCTACAACTGTCGCTATTCCCGACCACGCCAGCTACGACCCACTTGCTCTTGTTGAGCTTCTCTCAGAATGGCGAATCACCGATACCCTCATGACACCTACACTTTTGGCGACAGTTCTGTCTCGGCATCCTAAGCTGGGCGAGAAGTTACCTCATCTTCGCTCACTGTGGTTGAATGGTGAGGTTGTCACTACAGATCTTGTGCGTCGTGCGATGGATGCTCTTCCTGAGACTCGTCTTCTCAACGTCTATAGTGCTTGCGAGACTCACGAGACTGCTGTTGGAGATATTAGAACATTTGTCGACTTTGACACACGAGTGTGCCCTGTTGGACCTCCAACAGACCCTGATCACACCTACGTTCTGGACGAGGCTGGCAACAGAGTCAATCAGGGCGACAGTGGTGAGCTTTACGTTGGTGGTAAGCTTCTAGCACGAGGATATCTCAACCTACCTGAAACAACAGCCAAGGCATTCCAGCCGGATCCTTTCGCTGGAGATAAGGAGGCACGCATGTACCGAACTGGCGATCTGGCTCGTATTCTCCCCAATGGCCTCTTGGAGATCACTGGCCGAGTCGGCGGCATGATTAAGACTCGTGGCTACACCGTCCAGCCCGGAGCCGTTGAGAGCGCCATCCGAAAGCATCTCGCCGTTCGCGACTGTGCAGTCGTAGCTCACGGCGAAGGCCTAGAGAGACAAATTGTTGCTTACATCGTTCGTGAGAAGGGCGAGACTAGAGATCGAACCATTCCTCTCGTCGATGAATATGGCTACAGCCCCGTCGCCCGACGTGCTCTCACCGACCATCTCGCCCACTACATGATCCCCTCCGTCTGGGTTGAGCTAGAAGAGCTCCCTACACACGGCGTCTCTGGAAAGGTCGATCTCAAGGCTCTGCCTGCACCGCCATCTCCGAGATCGCCGAGACCTGTTGAGAAGAAGAAGAAGAAGAAGGAGCATAACATCAAGGTCAAGACCGAGACTGTTATTCAGTTATGGGCTGCGTCGCTTAACATGCCCGCTAGCGTCATCACACCGAAGCACGACTTTTTCGATCTGGGTGGCCACTCGCTGGCTCTCGCTGACCTTGCTGGCCGCCTTACCAAGACTTTTGGCTTTCCTGTTCCTCTGGCTCCTCTCGCTGGAACACCGACTCTTGAGGGACATGTTTCAGCTATCAAGGCTGCTCGTGATGGCCACACTGCTGCGGTACAGGCTGATCTCCCTGCTGTTCTGCGCGCAGACTCTGTGCTTCCTGAAGATATTCAGGGTAACGGTACTCCCATGCGCGCGCTCAGAGATGTTGAGACTATTCTCCTCACTGGTGTTACTGGATACCTGGGTGCTTTCCTCCTCAAGAACTTGGTCGATTCTACAGATGCGCAGATTATTTGTCTCGTGCGATTCCCCGAGCCTGTTGAGGACTGTGCACCCGCTGGTATGGCCCGCATCCGAAAGAACTTGATCGATCTTGGACTCTGGGAGGATTATCTTCTGGAGCGTATTGAGATCCTGCCTGGTACACTTACCCGAAAGCGTCTAGGTCTTGCTCCTGATGTTTTCGATGAGCTGGCTACTCGTGTGCAGGTCATTGTTCACGCTGCTGCTACTGTCAACCTTGTCTATCCTTATGCTGCACTGCGAAACGCTAATGTTATGGGCACGCGTGAGATTCTTCGTCTTGCTGGTCGCAGCGGCGCAACTGTTCATCACGTTTCTACCAACGGCGTTCTTCCTCCTTCACATACCGGCTGGTGTGAGGACACTGTCATCGATGTTGACGATGTTCCTACCAAGCTGTTGGATGGCTATGGCCAGACCAAGTGGGTTGCTGAGAAGCTCGTCAACGAAGCTAGCCGTCGTGGTATTCCCGTACGTGTATACCGCCCTGGAACCATCTCTGGCCACAGCGTCTCTGGCTCAACCAACGCCTGGGATTTGATCAACGCCATTCTCGTTGAGTCCCTTCAGCTTGGTCGTGCTCCTGACGTTGATGGCTGGTATATCGAGATGACACCCGTGGACTTTGTCAGCGACGCCATCGTCACTCTCGCAAACCACACCAACGACACCGAGCAGACCATGTATCATCTCGGCGACCCTGCTCCCGTTCCCTCCGGAGAGTTATTTGCATCCCTAGCTAAGCTGGGCTACCCTACTGAGACTCTCCCATGGGACGATTGGGTTGCTCTATGGTGGGAGAAGCGCGGTAACAGAAAGACCGGCAATGATCCTTTCACAGTCGACATTCTCCGCGGTGGCATGCCCAGCGTCGAAGTCCTCAAGTCCGTCATCGTTCTCAAAGACGGCAAGACACAGCCCACACTCGACAAGTACGACGTCCCCCGTCCCAAGATGAACGACGGTCTTCTCGAGATCTACATGCGACACTTTTACGCCCGCGGCTGGCTCTCCCGCCCTCCCCGTCGCGAACAAGTCAACGGCGTCGCCAAGAAGTGCCGTAAGGGCCGTCTCGCAGGAAAAGTCGCCGTCGTAACAGGCGCATCTTCTGGAATCGGCGCCGCAGTGGCAGCTGGTCTCGCCAAAGAAGGCGCACACGTTGCAGTCGCTGCTCGTCGGACTGAAGCCCTCGAAGGCGTCAAGAAGAAGATCAGCGTCTACGGCGGTAAAGTCCTCATTCACAGGACGGATGTCACGAATAAGGCTCAGGTGGAGTCTCTTATGAAAGAAGCTACTGAACAGCTGGGACCGGTTGATATTCTTGTTAGTTGCGCGGGAGTCATGTACTTCACCATGATGGCGAACAACCAGACCGACGAGTGGGAGCGCACCGTCGACATCAACTGCAAGGGTCTTCTGCACTGCCTATCATCCACAGTCCCAGGCATGCTATCCCGAGGCGCAGGCCACATCGTGGCCATATCCTCCGACGCAGGCCGCAAGGTCTTCCCGGGTCTGGGCGTCTACTCGGCGAGTAAATTCTTCGTCGAAGCGACGCTGCAGGCCCTGCGCCTGGAGACAGCGGGCTCTGGCCTACGGGTCACGGCCGTGCAGCCCGGAAATGTGGCGACGGACCTGCTGGGCATGTCGACGGACCAGGAGGCGCTGAAGAAGTACGGTGAGCCTACGGGTGCCGAGGTCCTCAAGCCTGAGGAGGTTGCTAGCGCTATTGTGTACGCTGTGTGCCAACCGCCGCATGTTGCTGTTAATGAGGTTCTTATTGAGCCTCGTGATGAGCCGATTTGAAATGTTTATGCATGGTGTGAAACAAAATTTGTATCTAGATTTATGATCTCAGGAATTTGTTCTCTTGTTTGTTTGGCTTAATCGGATCATGGTCATGGGCTGGATCACGAGATGTTGGGATGGAAAATGAATAGTGTTTGGCTGCATGTTTCACCACGTGGGGGAAGGGATAAACAGCAATGCCGTGATAGCATTAATGAGTTTGTAAAACTGATGAATTGACGCAAGATCTATTAAAATCGTCTCGAGTTGATTGGGATTTCATCTACACTATTCCGCAGTGACATGCCCCTGAATCCGAACATACTCGTCCAGCCGAGAGGGCACTTCGTCTATTCAGGCCTGTCTGCCGAATTCCGGCTTGTCAAAGGATTAATTAATCGTAGGCGGAAGAATAGAATAGACGATGGATGTTTATAATTATGCATAGGCGGACGTTCCTTGGCCGCATGTCATCCTGAAACAAGGGATTTGGTGTTTGTCGGAGACGGGTTTCGAAGTTTTTAGGGAGAGTTTTTCCGTGGTTGAGAGGTGTTTGTTTGGAGGGGGCTAGGGGGCTGGGCTGGTCCACTTTACAGGGGGTTGACATGCTTTGGCGATGATGTTATGCTTGATGTTAGTGCTGAAGCCGCTAAATCGTCGTATTGAATGCGATTATCTGTATACAAGAGAAGTAACTGATCATCGATATATTGAGAATACTGTGTTGGTGCTACGTGAGTATAGGAGCAAGCGGTCGTATTGAATAAGCGGCATCTCCGAAAGAACCTCTTTAATTAATCTCGGCGGCTCAAGACATTTTCTATCATTCCATCTTGAGGCTCAAACACAGCCGTTGGATGTTCCACCAATGATCTTAGCGCCCCTTGCGCTGGCTCCAAACAGGCCCTGACAAGGGGTTGATAGATACAGTGGGGAAAGACCTGAGAGCGCTTGAATAGGCCGGACGAATTGTTCTTTTTTAGCAGATTCGAATTCCGGTGAAGTCAGGCCTTAGCGACGGTGCAAGACATGGGGGGGGGGGGGGGGGGGGACGG
>SRZU01000130.1:0-130650 GCA_013183765.1 Fusarium xylarioides | reverse complement strand
GGGGGGGGGGGGGGGGGGGGGGGGGGGGGGGGGGGGGGGGGGGGGGGGGGGGGGGGGGGGGGGGGGGGGGGGGGGGGGGGGGGGGGGGGGGGGGGGGGGAGGGGGGGGGGGGGGGGGGGGGGGGACTGACTGATCGCTTAGAAAGGGAGACGAGCTGTAGAGTGTTTGGTTTGGAGACAGACGAAACGGGATGAGTGACATGTTTTGATAGGAAACTAAACATGTTTGTATGAACAGAGGATCATAATAGATGTGAATTTAGTTTGAAGAACACGAATAGAATAGGGATTAAAGAATAAGGTCATAGAGTAACATGATCTGCTTGCTTCTAGACCAGCGCTTGTATGTAGTCTAGATCCCAGCATCAACTCACTGCCGCCGTCAACTAACTAACCCCCCCCCCCGTCTGACTTACACTCAACGACAAGGATCACCACCATCAACGAGATTGACTACGGAGCGAGGCCCACGGTCCACCGCCTCGCCTCAGACGCCGAGTATCAGATCCCCATCGCTAAACCCTGTGTAGAAGTCATCTGCCGAGCTGTGTCTCGACTATATATCCAACCCTCACTCTGCTCACTTCACTGTCTCTCTCTCTCTCCTCAACCTCTATTCTTTCACGGACCTCGAAGGACCAGATTCGCCATTCTTTTTTTCTTGTACTTTTTTGTACTTCACTTTCATTCCAAACATTCACTTTCGTTCAGAGCCTTGACGGCCGTTCAATTCACAAAAACCACTCTTTACAACTTATACATCTGGTCCTAGAGACTCTCACGAATCAATTTCACAAAATCCTACCTTAAGACCTTTTTATATCTACCGCAAAAATGAAGAACGCCGCCGCCCTTCTTACTCTTCTTCCCCTCGTCGCCGCCCACGGCTTCGTCAAGTCTCCTACTCCCCGCAAGCCCGGCAACGCCTTCAAGGCTGCTTGTGGTGAGCAGCCCTTCTACCAGCAGTCGGCCGACATCAACGGCAACGTCCAGGGCATCAAGCAGGTCGTCGGATCCAACTTTGACGCCAAGAAGTGCAACCTCTGGCTGTGCAAGGGCTTCCAGTTCGACGACAACAAGGACAATGTCCAGAGCTACAAGCTCGGCGAGAAGATTGACTTTGACGTCAACATCGTCGCTCCCCATACCGGTTACGCCAGCGTCTCAGTTGTCAAGACCTCCACTGATAAGATGATCGGAGAGCCTCTTATCGAGTTTGAGAACTATGCTTCCAACGCTGGTCTCAACCCCAACAACACTGCCTTCAGCGTCACTCTTCCTGAGAGCTTGGGTGGTGAGTGCACCAAGGCTGGTGAATGTGTTCTCCAGTGGTTCTGGAATGCTCCTGATATCGACCAGACCTACGAGTCTTGCGTTGACTTTGTCGTCGGCGCTGGATCTGGATCTGGATCCGGCTCCGGTTCCACCAAGCCTTCTTCCGCTGCCTCTGCTGCCCCCGTCGCTACCTCCGCCCCTGCTGCTGAGAAGTCCGCTGCCACTACTCTCGAGGCCGTCGCTGTTACTTCTTCTTCCGCCCTCGGCCCCGTCTTCGAGAGCGTGACCACCGCCGTTCCCGAGCCCACTGCCACTACCCCTGATGCCGGCGACGACGAGGACTGCGATGACGAGGAGCCCGTTGACGAGGGTGACGATGAGGACTGCGACGAGGATGAGGAGCCTGAGACCGGTGATGATGATGAGGACTGCTCTGCCGACGATGGTGATGAGCACGACACCCAACCCGCGACACCCAGCAACACGGCCCAAGGAATCTCCGCAGCCCCTAACACCGCCGCAGTTACTAAGACTCAGGACAACGCTTACCCCGTGCCCAAGCCCACTGGACAGAGCTCATCTGACAAGACTGGTTCCGGCTCCAAGGGCTCCAACAACAACAACGCTGGTAGCAACAACAACTATGGCAATGCCGGCAGCAACAACAACAATGCTGGTAGTAACACTATCGTGACTTCATATGTTACTGTTTCTGCTGCTGAAACCCACTACGTCACCGTCACTGCTGACGCTCCTGCTTGCACTGCTTGAGTGTAAATGGTGATGTGTGTGTATAAGCTTGGGGATGTTGTTTGTTTTCTTGGAGGGGGGGTATGTATTGTTCATTTGATGTAGACATTTACTTATGGGTAGCCTCCTGTGGGGGTATTCAATGTGAGATATTTGAGGAACTCTTTCGTCTTTTTCAGTGAAGTCTTATGTTCAAGAATTAAGCTGGTGGAGGTATTGAGTGCATTTCCTGAATAGGAAATTAACACGGACCCGGTACGGGGGTGAGACACCAGAGCTCAGCTCCGAATGTCTTGGGCTTAGTGCGAGCCAAGCTCTTTAGTCGACAGCCCTGTGTTGTTGCGATTTGGGCTGAAGGCTAGATATAGCCTATAAACCCGCGGTCTTTTGTCGTTGGAATTTTTATAACACCGATTACTTTGAACTAAACTCACTAGTCGAGGCTATTGATGCACGAGATATTTACTTTTCACACGCAATCCTTCCAAGATCAGAGGAATGTTTGTGTGAAGGATGAGTTTCTGTCTCAATAACTTGCTCACAGCTGCCAGCCAGCCAGCCACTCTTCTCCTTCTAGATAATTGGTCACTTTCCCCGCACATATAGCCTAGGAGCTTGACTCTAGCTCTGCTGTGCATCGTGGGCTTTCTTGGTGTTGTGTGGCTTATGCACCGCTTAGGCATTTCCTCCATCTGATTGGAGTGGCTCAAGCAAGTCACAAAGATTGGAAGAAAACTGAGACTGCTGCCTGATAACGTTGCTTTTGGGGGGTTTTCAGCTAAGCCTTGGTTCCGAGTCCCCGTTTTTGGCCCTCATTGATCACCTGCAAGGTGATCGGTAGTAGAGTAGAGTAGAGTAGAGTAATGAAGAAGCAGTCCTCAATCCATGATGCGAATACCTTTTAACTCGATTTGCGTCACTCCATGACATCAATACTGTACTGTACCTTACAGATAATGATTACCCATCTCAGCTATATGTATGTATGTATCTTATGCTGATAGATCCCTGCGACGAACACTTCATCGTGCTTCTGAAAATGAGACACATCATCTTTGTCTCAGGCTTAGATCCCTGCGGGGCATAGAAGATCATTACTGCATGGTTCGGTAACCGATGCATGATACGTAAAAAGACCAAATAGCACCCAACAGCTGAAGAATGCGTCATTTTTCAGCCTCTTCTTTCCTCTAATCTAACTCACATCTAACCCACCGGCAAGGAAAAAACGTGCATTGGGCAAGCCACCAACACAATGGGAACACCTGTCGTGTATTCTGAGTCCGCGTCGCCGGAAACTGAACCAAACGAGCAGATTCTCGCTGATCTGATCGACGATGAGGATGGCGAGTCGATTTCTGGCGATATGTCGACGGTGTCGATAACGAGCAGTATTCTCGAGTACCGGAAGCACTATGGGAGGACGTATGAGAATATTCAGTCGACGGAGTATTGGGCGCCTAATGATGCACAGCAGAACCATGGTCTGGATCTCACACATGTTGGTCTGTTCTTTACTCTCGACGAGAAACTATTTCTTGCGCCTGTAGAAGAACCGAAACGTGTGTTGGATATCAGCACGGGGACGGGAATTTGGGCGATTGATTTTGGAGATGAGTACCCAGAGGCTGAAGTCACAGGCACAGATCTAAGTCCCATCCAACCAGTCGTGGTTCCTCCAAACGTCAAGTTCGTCATTGAAGATTGTCTGCTCGACTGGACGTGGCCTGAAGATCACTTCGACTTTATCCACATACGCGCCATGTATGGCAGTGTTCCTGACTAGGTCGACCTGTACAGCAAGGCATATACACACCTCGCACCAGGAGGCTGGATCCAAGATCTAGAAATGGACGTCAAGCTCCAATCCGATCACGCCAAGTTACCCGCCGACCACGTCTTCAACGTCTGGGCCGACGCATTCTACACCGCCGGCGAGAAAATGGGCCGTCCATTCGACGTCTGCAAAGGCCACACGATGCGCGATAATCTCAAAGCAGCAGGCTTCGTCGACATTGTGGAAAAGAAGATCAAAGCGCCCATGAACTCGTGGCCCAGCGATCAGAGACTAAAACGAGCAGGGGAGCTGTTTCTAGAGGCTCCGGAGCAGAGTGTGGAAGGGTATGCGAATTTGCTGCTCATGGATCTGCTGGGGTGGTACAGAGAGGAGGTTCAAGTGTTGCTGGGGCTGTTTCGTAGGGAGATGAAGGATAAGAGTAACTGTGCTTGGGTTGAGACGTGAGTTGGGCCCTTATTAGAGGAGCGGATGTGGGTTTGCTGACAATCTATAGGACTGTTGTGTATGGACGGAAACCTTTTGGTGATGAGACGACGACGAATTAGACGACACTGAGGGTAAGATTGAAGAAATTTGCTTTGGCATGCAAACCATACAGAAGATTTGGCTGGCATCAGAGAGACAAGTCTCTCCGGAAGTCCACCGAAAGAAGACAACAGTAGACCACGCTCAGCAGTCTGAGTTGAGGCTGCTTGAAGCGATGCTGGATATCAGTCCAAAGCCCGTCTTCAGCCTCATCCGCGCCTTGCAGGAACACAAACCATGACACAGCCCCTCGTCCATATTCCCGTCAAAGTTAAGCTACCCCCAATTCCCGACATCTAAACCTCTTTTGCAATCGACAGATGGGTGGCTCCTCACTTCCCGTCAACCATCCGCCCACCATACCAAAAGCAGCCCTTGATATCAAGCCTCATCTTGATCAACTGATTAACAGGTCACTTTCCTGCCGAGACAACCGAGATCTATGATTCAATTTTAAACTATCGCGGCCGAACGCGAAATGCCTGAAACGATCATAAGTGCAGGAGAAAAGAAAAGAGGCGGAGCTAAGGGGAATATGACGGGGGCAGGAATGTTGGCTGTCTCAGGGAGAAAGCTTATCGGAACTGGGTGGGAACTAATCCGGTAGTCGAGTTTTGAAGATCTGCGATTTGCGATGGGGATGGGAATGTGAAAAAGACGGTTATCCATCACTGATAGTGGGGGATTAAGGGACTTGGTTGATGATAGAGAGATCGGGTTCAGCTTAGATGCTTTCGGAGGGAGGGGGATGGACTTGGTGACACTGCGATCAGCATCTTCAGCAGACTCGCCAATCTGAAATGATTTGATGATATAGTAGATATTCACAGAATAATTATTTATGGATACTGAATGCTGCGTTCATGCTCTTCAGCCCAGACTCCTCCCATGCCCAACAGAAACCAGATCTCTAGCCACGTTGATCACCCGCAGCAATCGCCATCTTCCCATCCAATACCAACATCCTCAAGATCAGGTCACACCAAACTCTCTGATCTATCAAGCTTTTCTGAACGAGGGGGCAAGCTTGATGGGGGATAGAAAAATATCAACAACCGTAGTGCAAATCTTTTCTTACACCCTGAACGCAGGGGGAATGCTGCAGCCCAATCTAAGGTTTTACCTCAGGAACTTGCAGATCCTCCCGCCTTAAGCTTTATATCTCCTGTAGAAAGAGGATAAGATCGTCGATCAATGATGCACCGTTAATGAGGTGCAAGTCAAGCCTCGAAGTTTGTCCTTGTCCTCCAGGAGTATAAGGCTGTGATGTCCTCTCCGTGCCAAGATCTCTTCAGCTCTGGCAGCTCTGCTCCTCATCCCTCCTATCTTTCGTTCTAAACTTCTTCTTCTTCTTCGGGGATATCACTTTATTCTGTTCATCATGAAGTTGACACTCTTCCTCACAGCCACGCTCTTCACTGGCGTCTTGGCTGCTCCCCTGTCCAGGACAGTCGTCGTTAGAGAAGAGACACTTGCAGCTCGTCGTCTGCCGGACTTTGCTACACCGCGCATTGGAGTCACTGTAGCTCCGGCAGAGAAAGGGTCTACTTCTCGCGTCAAGCGTTCAATCAGCCGTAAGGGTGTGAGTTTGGTTAGTTTGGTAGATCGTGTTGCTGGGAAGATTAAGAAGAGATGTGATGACATTGGTACGTCTGAGATATCTTCTATCACTTATCGTACACTATGCTAACAAAAGACTACAGATTTGGTTTTAAAGACAACGAAGGATGAGACATTGTCGAAGGAAAAGGCTGTGCACAAAGTTGTTCGCAAGATGAACAGCATTAGAGCAACACTCTCCCGAACAGTCTCTATCATGGACAGGACTCCAACTCTTGATCTCACTCAGGATGATAGCCAAGCTCTTCTCAACCATGTCTACATCATAACCGAGGAGCTGCACAGCACAGTCAAAGACTCCGTCACCACACTAGGAGGAACAGGAGCTCGCTCCATGTCTCGAGCAACACACATGCTCGCCGATGCCCTCAGCAACATCGTCACCATCAACCCAGACATCACCTCAGACATGTATCGCAAGTTGAGCCCCATCTTCTCCAACATGATCTCTACAGACGAGAAGGACTTGCATGTCTTTATCATGAGCTCAGTGACGGAGTTCCTGGCATCCATCAAACCTGAGGCTATTGACTCAGATACCGGATGCAGCTCTGGAGATTGTTTTGACAGTCCAAACGAAGACTTGAAATGAAGGACGCAAATTATTTAATAAGGTTATTGTGTGTGTAATGATAAACGGCCGGAATAACGACAGCAACATGGATGGAGTATCGGAATCTTAAACCATCACGATCTTTACGAAAATAATTGCATAGCATTTTAAGATCTTAGCATAGCCCTTCACTTAATTTTACTTTGTCACAACAACATACCTTCAAGGAATCAAATGATGAGAAACTACAGTGGGAGACCTGTTCACCCGCGTGACAGACACCCCATCCATGAATAGATGTCCGAGATCTGCGCAGACGCTATAAAGATAGTTAGCCGTAGCTGCGGCCCGTATATAGCTTGTTGGAGATAACACGGACATCATGAATATGTTTAGTATAAAAGCAACACGCCTCGAGACAACGTCTTGTAAGTTGCCACAACTAAGATTAGCTGCCGTTGAGCCGTCACAAGTGTGTATCGTTTGGAAACTAGAATGATTATTGATCAAAATACCCTATCCTTTGCCTAAGTATAGCGAGGAAGACTGGGAGTTTGTGCTCTCGCCATATCCCGACAACGTACCACAACCACCATCAGATAACAAACTCGTAGCAAGCAATAAGTGAAGTATTATTCCCAATCCCAGATAACCACCCACCCTATCCAAAACGCCATCCCAGCTATCAATACAATCTAACTAAGACCCTATCTCACTCGTCTCTCCCCAGCTCTCGCAAGTCTCTCCTTCGCCGCCTCAACAACACTCCTCCTCAACGGCTGCACCTCTCCATCCCCTTCATCCTCACCCTCCTTCACAACAGTCCACTTCTTCGCTGAACCCTGCATGCCCGCCCACAGATCCGTCGGCAGAAACTCCCCGACATCCTGCCGGAACGCCTCGCGCGACACGCGATCTGTCTCGAGGAGCTTGTCCACGTTCTCTTGTGCTTTGCGCCAGATGCTGCGCACGCGATCGTCTACTGCGCGACGGCGCTCGACTTCGAGAATCAGACTGTCGTACGCACTTGCGTAGCGCTCGTAAAAGTCCTTGAGCTGCTGCATCTCCTGTAATTTGGCAAACACGCTCTCCTTCTCCATATCCCATCGTGTTTTAAAGTCTCCCTCGGCCGCGAGGTAGTCAGCGAGTCGATCGCCGATATCGCCCAGAATAGCGTATGCCTGCAGCATGCCCGTGTAGGCCTGTTTTGAGATGTCGTGCTGTTCCTGCAGCACTGTGTAATCCTGCTCCATTGCCGTGAGGCGCTCTTGTATTTCCTGCACCACGTCGTCGACCTCGCGTGCGTCTTGCACGACGACTTTTAACATCTCAGCTCGGTCCTTGGCCGTTTTGGGTTCGAGATCGGACACGTTAGACTCTTGTTCGGCGATGACGCCTGATATGGAGACCCCGTCGTTTCCTTGAGACCGTGTAGCCTCGGCAGCTCTACGGCGAGCGAGAGCTACGCCGCCTTCGGTTGTTCGGATCGCGGTGACGCACATGTCGAAATGATGGGTCAGCGATGCTAGTAGCTGAGCCATGTTGGCTGAATGGTCTACTAGACTCTCGAGAATCTCGCCGGCCGATGGATTATTGCCCTGTGGTATATCCTGTATGCTGGGCGTATCGGCCACCACTTTCTTCAGGTTGCGGATGTCGTTATCGAAACGGAGTAGATCTCCATCAAAAGATTGCTGAATAGCCTAGTCGGTGTCAGCGCATGATTGGCGATGCCTTTCGCCGGGCAGCTTACCTGTAGTTCCTGGATGCTTTGCTTCATCGCCTCGCGCACGCCATCCACGCCTCCTTCATCGATAAAATCAAGAAGACTGCGTCTCTCTTCACCCTGAGGTCTAAAAACACTCTCAACCCCAGTCTCGCGCAGCATCTCCATAGTATGATCAAGCTGCCCATCAACCAAGTCCATCGACTTGACCAGCTTTCGAAAGTCCTTCTTTCCCCATTCATACGTGCTCTGCAAGCTCCTCCTAGTCCTCACAAGAATCGCCGTCTGATCTAGTATAGAGGTTCGTAAGAAGCCCGCTTGCGCAGCTAGGATGGATACATCATCATGTGACAGCCTAGCATCATTCGCGATCTCATTCGCACGGAGAACAAGAGTCATGGAAGAAAGCGATCGTTTCGCGACGAGGAGGTGGTTAACGAGAGTGTCGATATCGATAGAGGGCGCGGTGGAAAGTCGAGATTGTGTCGCTGATCGGGGATGCGAATGTCCAGACGAGGCTCCGGATGAGTCGCCATGACTACGGCGCAAAGAGCTTTTGGAAGAAGAAGAAGCCATGTTGAATGTGATGTAGGTAGGTAGGTAATGTTAGATACTAGTGTTCACCCATGACTACATGATGGGAGTGATAATAATAGATGGTACAAGAAAAGTAAAAAAGGTAAATAATTACACGAGATGAAAGGGAAGAAGAAAGTTGAGATATGACGGAACTTAGGGTGCGATAAGCTTCCGTTATCGCACCCACTTTCCATGAAGGTGCCTAGGCTCCACACAGTCTAGGCAGCTGACGCCTCCAAAAAAGCTCGGTTACAGAGGCTGACTCGTGATTTCCAGGGACTAACCTGGCCCGTCTAGGCACGTTTAGCGCATGGCCATAGGCTGTCTCAGGACTCAAGACCTGCAGTATGGCAGTGGAGTTCCCGTCTGTTTGCGACCTGGAACGTGGAATTTACATTCCTGTTTGTTATTGTTTGCACGTGGAAAGGCTGATGCCGCCATTTGTGTTACTTTGTCGCAAGTCTCACATCAACCAACTCAAAATGGTCTCATTCAAGATTGTGCTGCAAACTGAAGCTGTTTGTGATTGTAATTCATTGTTCAAAACATTCTTGATATCTCTGCTAAATAAGTTCATGTCATAATCCCAACACCTGCGCCTGTCCTCCATTCATCCTATTCCCAAAACATCAAATATTAACCTATAATCTAACGTTATATCATCTCGATACCATATACCCTCGAGTCATGATCATTCTAGAATCTCTAATACGCTCTCAAGCAAAATTCAAGCCTTATCGGCTAATAGCAGGGAACTCCAGCCTCCGATCATGCTCATAAGGCGTCGGCGCTGGAGAATTAACCCTCGTTGTAAAAGCAGAGTCAATGTGGAAATAGCTCTGAATAGAAGAATACTTCTCTCCAGATGTATTCTCATCTTCCACGTATTTCCCGTCTTTGCGGATGACGGGGGGATAAGACCTGTCGTCATCTTGCTTCGTCTTGGAAGCATCCTTGTCGTCGGCTCGTCCACCGCCCGCGTTGGACTGAGCGTTGTCGAGATCTGCGGCGCCCTTGGAACCCATGCCGCCCTCTAGGAGCTCACCGCCTTCCATCACGGTGCGCAGCTCGAGGTTCTCGTCCTTGGAGTACACGCGCACGCCGACGATGCAGATGGCGTTCCAGGGCTCGGGCATCTTTTCTTCCTCGGAGTCGTAGTCGTCTTGGGCGGCGGCCTGGTTGGCTTGTGTGAGGCGAGGCTTGCGGGCCATGTCGTCGCTGCTGTAGAGAGCTTCCCAGTCTTCAACGGGAGAGTCGGATGACTCGCCTGCGGAATCGTAGGCAGGTCGAGGGCGGATGGGAAGAGGCTCCTCTTCTTCGATGGGAGCGGGAGGTCCTCCACTGACTGGGGGAACTTCCTGCTTCTCTTCAGCACCCTCGACCGTCGAGTCCATGGACTTGGGAGTCAAGTGAGGCGATCCAGTTGAGACAGAAATAACCGCGTCGTCATGATCCTTGTGATGCTCATCAACGACAACAGGTTCATCCTTGTCCTCCGAAATCTTAATCTCCTCAGTCTTCTTGCTCAAAGCCTCATCATCAGCTTCAGCAGCCCTCTTTTCAGCTTCAGCAGCCCTCTCAGCCTCAGCCTTAGCAAGCCTCTCCTTCTTCATCTGCTCGCGCTTAGCCTTAACCTTGGCGTTGAACTCCTCATCAAGACGGTTCTGCTCAGCTTCCCACTCTGCGCGACGTCGCTTTCTCTTGTCCGTGTTCTTCTTGGTCTGCTGCTTGGTCACGTCGCGGTTGGTAGAGCGCTTCTCCCACATGCGGCGACGCTCCTTCTGGCGACTGGCAGAAGCCTTCTTCTGGTCCTTCTTCTGGCGAAGCTTGGTGACCTTGTCCATGTGGTCCCAAGCCTTGCTGTGGGCTAGATCATAAGCGTAGCCAACTTGGGCGAGCTTCTCATTCTCAGTTCTGTCGGCAGCCTCGCGCTTGACGACCTGCTCAACAGACTGACCGTTGGAGTCTCGCTCGCCAGTGACCTTGAGGTAGACGACGTAGTTGCCAGCGGGGAGATCAGGCAGCTCAACAGAAACAGAACGTTCCATGAGATAGTTGCCGTGAGATCGGACAATGTAGTCCTCTGCATCGGGGCTGTCCTCGTAGTGAAGTCGAAAGTGAAGACGGAAGGAGTACTGTCCTTGAAGGCCCTTGAAGTATCGACCATCAAGCTGTGAAAGAACCAGAACAAGAGGCGAGTCCTGAGTCAACTTGATGTGGAACTTCTCATGGTAAGCGGCCTTCCAGGGAACGTCAACACCAATCCAGCGCTGGCAGCATCGCCAGTCTCGATCGCGGAAGAGTCGAGTACGGTCGAAGTGAGAGTATTTCCGGATGAGATCCTCGTAAGAAATCCAGAAAACAGAGTCGCTGCCAAACTTGTGGTCCATCTCCTCCTGTACTTCGGTGGTCCACTCCTTGGAGCCATCACTCCAAGCTCCCTCCCAAATACCCTTGCGGACCTTGCCCCAAGGGTTGCGAAGCTTGACCAAGCGCTGGCCAGACTTGAGAGTACGTGCCTCCATAACGACATAGGCATGCCCTTCAGAGATGCCATTGCGCTCACCGTAGCCGTGCTCAAGTAGACCAGTAGAAGCGCCAAAGAGGAACTCATCGTTAACTCGTGACATCTCCTTATCCCAAAATTCATCGATATCGAGAATATCAGAGGTCAAGAGCTCAGTGGTAACTCCACCAGAGAGATCTTCGACACCCTCTCCAATCCAGCCACCCGCCAATGACGCATAGTCACCATGAGCCTTGGCGTATGCCTTCTCGAACAGAGGAACCCAAGTCTCATTCTGATCTCTGCACTGCGCAAAGAAAAGAGCCTTGGAGCCAGTCTGATACGTCTTGCGATAAACATTCTCGTTATCCTCACGATCGATCTGCTGCAGAAGATCTCTCTGCATGGAAGGGGAATCCCACAAGGGGGACTTGAGATAGAGTTTATCGTCGATGATGGAGTAGATCCATTCGCCATCTCGATAAAAGACAAAGCCGTAGATGCCGATCTTTGTGTCATGGGCAACGCAGATCCGCTGTAGACCTCCTGGAACATTGGCCAGAGCCGTGAGGCCAGCCATGATCCAGCAGTCTCCTAGACTTCCCTGCTTGACGTCACCACCGCTAACCTCTTTCATGAAGGTGGGATTCTCAAAGATCTCGTGCACGCGCTTGACGGCCTTGGGAACAGCCGCCTTTGAGCTCAGCAGCGTTGTCCTGTTGAGCTCAAATTTCTGCGATCCCAGGTTATTCAAGCAGTGACCCTTTTCATACTTGAGATCCCAATCCTAGTAACTGCATTAGCGCCAAATTCACACGGACTACAGATGGACGACAAACTCACCAAATCCCAGCCAGGATCTCGATATCGCATATTCACACGCTTGCATTCTTTGATGATCTTCTCAACCTTGCGTCGACATTCCTCAGCGGCTCGCTCGTAACCGGCCGATAGGAGCTCGTTGGAATGGTAGGTAGCAGGTGGTTGCACGGGGTCGAATGGGAGGACGGCGAGGGCCTTGTGAAACTTGCGCTTGGAGAACTTCTTCCAGATGCGGTTGATGCTCTTTTGAGGCGGGAGCTTCTTCTTTTTCTTCTTCTTTTGGTCGTTGTTGTTGGTGGTGGCAGGTTGGGCACGAGGCCGACGAGGGTCGTCGGACTCTTCTGATGAACTGTAACCGTGCATTGTGATGGATATGATATATAATAGACTAAAGAATGGTCTCCCAAGGAGTAGATTTGCTATCTGGAGTGAGGATGGATGGTACGGCGTAAGGTGTTGGGTGTATCTTGTTGAGCTACACAAGATAAGATGGTTCACCCTTCGAGAGTATAAGAGAGATGAGAAATATGGCAAAGGAACCAGCGTCCCGTTAAGAACTGAAAGGAAATCGAAAAGAAAAGGAGAAAACCGAAGTCGGAGGAAAAGAAGGGTCTATATATGACAAGAGTCGAGCGAAGGAAAAGGGAATGCTATCGACTGCCGCACTAGTCCTCCGCCACCACCCATCAACCGAAGTCCCCAGAGACCAAGGGTCCATGGACACACGACACGACATGACACGGTTCTGCACAGTACAGTACGACTTGACCGACAGAAACTAGAAGGCCTCGCCATGTTCCTCGCCAGCAAAACAAAGCTGCCGAGGTACAGTACGCGCAGGCACTTAGACATTCTCGAATGGCACCATTTGATGCACGGAGCACCGGACAGTGTGGATAAGGTAGCCAAGGGTCCTCCCCATCCCCGGAACTGGAAAGTATAAAAGTGTATGTACAGTATGGAGCTAGGCGAAGACCCCGATACCCGGGGCCTGCAGGAGAGACATTGTTGTCGCTTGTTGTCTCATCCCATCCCAGCTCAACCAAGCGCCCTATTAATTTCACGGAAACGCGATCTTCGAACCCGGTTGCATGGCACAGGGTTGCTGAGCAATTCCCCCTTCTGGCCGCGCTGATTACAGACCGCTCTCTCTGTTGTGTTGTGTTGGGGCTGGACTCTTAACCTCCTTGGCTTTGGCTTGACGCTCAACCATGTGTGTCTGACACCACGACACCCTCACTTTTCCGATGACATTCTTCTTTGACGACGGACAGTCCGATTCCGTAGTTCAGATGACAAAGCAGTAGTAGTGCTGTACTGTACAACGAAGCGAAGCGAAGCACGAGAGGACCGTCGAATCTTCGAAACAAAGATCTACTAATCTTTCGCCATCCGCTATGGGCATGGCCTCGAATATCCCTTTGATCCGATTCGTCAGAAACAGCGAGGCTAGAACTCCTGAGTCGAGTCGTTGACCCGGCCGGTGGGTCCCCAGGATTGGATTTCTAGGGGTCCAACCTAGAACGTACAGTTAGTGAGTAAGGGTCCTGAGGGGCTCATCCTAGACCGTCAACTCCTTTAAGGTACTTTGGCGAGGCAAACAGTGCGGGGCGCCAGGGACGCCCGCTCCAAGGCTGCAGACAGAACTGCAGTGAGCCTTGATGATAGGCGCAGCAGTGCATTATCATGCAGGGACGGGACTCGTTGAGGTGACCACCTCACGGACCGACAGTGGGCGCAATACTGTCTCTCCTGAGTGAGGCCTTCAAGGCGGTGATGCGACCAACCAAAATGACTGGTCATGAGCCCTTTCCCCTCAGGAGGTTGGTATCCAAAGTCCCAACGAACGAAGCAATGCCTCTCATTGCAAGCGCCTGTACACCATTGACTTTATTTCTGGAACAAAGACGTCCGGAAAAAGAAAGAGAGCGTTATCACTTATCAGTACCACGCGGTACTTTAGTTACACCAGCGATAAGCAATTAGCCTATTAGGAGGCAGAGATTAGGACTACCCTACCTACCTAAGCTAATAGCGACAAGGGTGGCAACGCTTCCGAGAACGGGGGCGCATCTGACTCTTTCAATCCCCTAGTTAGCAAGGCCCTTCGGTTGATCAGCCTCAGAAACTGGGGACCTGAGACTGCAAATCCGTCTTTCATTTCCCTGTCACGACACGACTCAGCCTGGTCAAAGACCCATTCGGAGGATACAAGCCGACTTCACCAAAGGACTACCCCGCATTCTCGATCTTGGGAAACAATACCAATTTCCGCAATCGAGAGCCTTGTCTGCTCTTCTCTATGGACAATGCAGTATACTATGTACACTTTAACAGAGGGAGCCAGAGCCTCAACACAAGTGCGCGCACCACAGTGACAGACCATTTGGGGGCGGTTTCTTATCCCAATACCACTTAACTACCCTAGGCACTACCTTGTGGTAGGATTTGGACCCGGGAGATTGTGTCTAAGGTCCGACTGGCTGGCGTTCACTGGCTGCGTCCATCCAGGCCGAACCTCCATCGGCATCCTGGGCATGGCGGGCTGGCTCATAGACTGAAGGTCCCCGAAGAAAGGATTGTGACTGTACTGTGGGCCCCAGGACATAGGATTCGTGGTTCCTTCGGCGGTCATGGCTGGAAGTCCACCTACCCCGGAGTTCAGCATTGAGAGGTTCCGGTGAGGAACAAGATTCTCAGGCGCAATGGGAATCTGACCAGGAGGAGACACTGGGCTCGGACGCCTGCTTCCCATCGTCATCTCATTAGCAAGCTCCTGCTGAGGTGGCATGGGGTTGAGAATCATGCCAGGAGAAGACATTGGGGTAGGAAGCACGCTTGTCGTCATCCGCTGCTGCTGAAGTGGCATGGGGTTGAGAATCATGCTAGGAGAAGACGTTGGGGTAGGAAGCACGCTTCCCGTCATCCGCTGCATCTGGGGTACCATATAGGAAGACCTATGGATACTCGCGTTGCCAGAAAACGCAACACCGCCAGGATCCATTACCATCCGCGTCCGCCAAGAACCATAATACGGACCCTGCATACCCGGACTAACCGTCCCATTACCATGTGAAGCTGGCTGAGGCATAGTAGCAGTCCAGGCAGAATTGCCCACACTATATCCGAATTGCCCATTGGCCTGGAATTGCTGTGGATGAGGTAGAGGGGCCATTGGTGAAACAGAGTATGGTTGAATAGGACCTAGCAGAGTAGGCTTTGGTAGAAGTCTACGGTACTTCTTGGTCGCGGGCTGGCCGTTTCTGTCAGCAGGTCGCTTTGTTGGTCGAGGCGAGGGCTCAGATTCCCTCCCTCTCTTGACACCTCGGGTCTTGGACTGAGGGACAGGCTTGACATTGGGTGCGGCACTCGGAGCAGGTGAAGACTGGGGGACACTGGCGTTCTCAGTTGGAGTCTTGGTCTGCTGTCTGTTTTGGACAGTTGGTGCTACGTTTGTAGGGGGAGGGGCTTCGGTGACGGGGTTCTCGGGCTGTATAGTCCTGTTTGCTTGGACATCGTCCCAGAATAGATCGCAACCTCGTTGTATGCCACTTATAGCTTCCTCATAACTGTAGGTCGGTGGGTTGGTGAAGGTTTCATGTGGGAATAAATCTTCCTGTGGGAATAAAGGCAACGAGATGGGAACGCCATCTATGCAAACGTTCAGGGCGGTATTGTCGTCGTCGTCGATGATATCAACGTTGGTCGACTGGCCCTGTAGGTCTTGTGACTCTGAATTAACCTTGTCAGTTATGGTTGACCAGAAAGAACATGGCAAAAGCTGCATATACTTACCTAGTTCACCCATAGAGGGGTCTGGTAGTGTATCAGATGATGCTTCTGATGCCATGATTTGATGTTGATATCGGTATAGATGGATTTGCCAAAGCCAATGATGATAAACTTGTCAAAACCATGTCGAGAGGGCAAAGGAAGGGAACAAATAGGATGACCAGGTGCTCTTATACCTCATTGGTTTCGCAACAAGTGAGCAGTCCCTCCTTCGTTCTTCATTGAATATAAGCTCATACTTGCCAATTAGAGTGTGAACGCAGCCTCAACACGACAATCTTTACCAAATCACCGTGGAGATGTAAAAACCCACGGCCAATAACGCAAGCCAAAAAAACAGACGCACGAAAGCTAAATAATTCTTTGTACCTGAACAAATCCATCATCCTCACGCTCTGTCGAAGGCGCAGGCGATTGAGCATCCAACGAGGGCTCCGGATCTTGAATCGAGCTTTGCTGTTGCCTCTCCACGTGCCTCCTCCAAGGCTTATATACGAATATTGATCCGAGACCCACGACGAGAAATACACCACAGATGCTCCCTCCGACAATGTCAAAGTGGTCGCCGATAGAGGAAACTCCATCCCAGAACCGCCCCTGAGGGTCTGCGACGTTCTGTATTAGGGAGAGAACCTGGACGATGCCGATGAATGCTGAGACCACAACTGTAATTCCTGTGAGGACGATGGAATAATACAGAATAGCTACCACGTCTCTTGAGAATGCTTTTGATGTGTACAGGGCCATCATGAGGGCTCCGTCTGTGGTATCGAGCATGCACATACCAGCTATCACGCGTGAGTAAACCTCCAACTCTAATGCAGATACATCGCCACTCACCTGTGAAGAGAATAGGAAAAATCAGAATTAACTAGATACTCGTCCCTTGTACTGCCTGAATGCTCGCAATACCCAGTATCGCAATCTCTGAGCTTGTATCGAACCCAAGACCAAAGACCACACCCAGGGGGTACATTTTCCACGGTCGGTCAATAACGCGAAACAGCCTTTTGAAGACGCGCGTCAGAAACCCTCCTCCCTCTAGAGCAAAATGATCCTGAATCTGTGTCTCCTCCTCGACGAATCCTTCAAGTCGGACTTGGTTTCTCCGCTCTTGCAGAATGGCTTGTAAGCGTTGAATGAGCTTATACAAAACCCAGCCATTTCCTATACAGAGAATTATGAGAAACGCGGCACTGACACTCGTGCCAACTATATTTCCCACGTGTTGAAACCCATCAAACCTTTCCCTCAGAGCGCCACTCGTAGCTGCGACGACGATGCATGTTACAATGACGATAGTGCTATGGCCGAGTGAAAAGAATGTCCCCACTGTCGCAGGGCGTTGACCTGATGCTATGAGACGACGTGTCATCAGGTCAATAGCTGCGATGTGGTCTGCGTCCAAAGCATGGCGAAGACCAAGGACATATGAGAGAGCAGCTGGTGAGATGAGGCGCGGATGGAAATGCAGAACAATGCCTGCAGCGATCCATACCAGGGCATTGACGGCGATGAGAGTCGCTATAGCAAAGATACTATTGTTTGGTATCCCATTGAGAAATTTGGGTTTGCTGAGGGTTTGAAGACGAGGCATGGTGAAGCGGGGCATTGTGAAAGCCAGATGGTGAAGATTAAAGTTGTGATATAAGCGATGGTGTTGAGCTCACCAAAAACAATCACTGACAAAGAATTACAGAAACAACAATGAGAGTGCACAAAGAAGAATCTGTGAATAGAAGAAAAAGGGCTGATATTTTCTCACCCCCACCAACATTCTAGACCATCACAAGTCGTCGTTGTAGCATCATCAAAAGCCGGCGGGCCGTAGTGTAGTAGTGCGGGGTGGGTCAAGCCTTGGCCGCCGGCCGCCGATGTTATCTCGGTGCGGGGTGACTCTGCATTGTCGCATTCTGATGAGTAATTATTCTCTATGACAAGTTCCGTGTAAGTCTCTTCTATGCTCATTGGCTAGACAAGTTGAAGCTCTTCTCAAATGTATCCTCATCCTCCTCTGCAACTTCAAAGTCAAAGCGCGTTACATCCTCCGCAAAGGGCCAGAGATATTGACTTGTGACCCTGTAACTCATCAACTTCTGGTCTTCTTAGTAATCGGGAGGGTGGATTTACCTGTGATGTTCACTACTCGCTTGATAGGCCGCCAGCGCAGCTTTGTCGTGGTGGAAACTTAACAGACATATCTGAAAGCCTTTACTCCTCGTAATCGGATCCGTAATAGATGGACCCCCCACTACAAGACGCTCATCTTTGACGCATGGTAATGTCTTGAGGGTTTTGAGTTCTTTGACAAATGTCTCGCGATGTGACTCGTCGACATCTGCGCGAAACTTAAAGAGTACTGAGAGGGGTAAGTAGAGGGCCGAGATAGCTATTGAGGCGAAAGAGGGGACGCACCGATATGAACGACTGTCATTGTGTAATGAGTTATTATTTACCAATTGTTTGTCTCGATGCAAGCGATGTAGGTCAATTTAAATGTCTGGCGGATGGGATTTGGCTTGAACTAACACCATCGGACGGGCTTGCGCCGCATGGTGGACCGAAACGGGGAAAAGCCGCCTACGCAATTTGGCCGGTATACACATGGAATCGTGTAATTGAATCGCCGAGAAGGAAAAGTTTGCGTTATCTGATTAAATTGAAGCTTAGTTGTTGTGGGAGATCAAACATGAAGCTTAAAGTGTAACGGGAGGTAATGCAGCCAACTCACCAGCACGCAGAATCGCAGACCTCGAGTTTGGCATTGTACATATTCCCATCAGAACTCCATCAACTAACATTCTTTCTTTAATATCCTACTCTGCGTACTATGTACCGAGCCTCGTCGTTCCATGTCCTTCTACGGCCTTCTCTGTTGAAATAGTGGCTGTCGTTTGACATTCACGCTCTGTAGGCACGGGAATACTTCCAAGAGACACCGGAACCTTCTCATCTGTGCACCAATACAAACAAGGCAAACTAGCATGCGACATGTAGTCAGCACGTTGATTCGATAAGTCATTTTCCACGTCTCAGCAAGATACACCATCATTTAGTTCTGGTGAACTCCATCCAAGCTTACATATCTACATGACTCAACTGCGCCTCACAAACGATATCCCATGACGCAGAACAACAAGCTTCATCTTAACTCAAACTATATCTCATCAAGCCTCATCTGTATCTCAAAAAGTTACTTTTCAAATCCCCCCCCCCTCCTCTCTTGTCCTAAGCCCTCCCCGTAGAGCTCGTTATCCCGCCATCAACCACAATCCTCTGCCCAGTAACATACCTCGCCTCATCAGCCGCCAAAAACACAACCGCACTCGCTACATCCCACGCATCCCCCATCCTCCCCATCGGAACCTGCTCCTCCCTCGCCTTACAAAACTCCTCATACCCCTTCCCAAACCTCTCGGCCAAACTCCTCGTGTACGGCGTGTTCATGAGCCCAGGCACAACGGCATTTAAGCGCACGCCTTTGGGGGCGTAGATTATGGCTGTGGCTTTGACGAATTGCAAGATTGCTGCTTTGGCGGTGTTGTAGGCTACTTGGGGTTTGCCGATGTAGCGGAGTCCTGCGATGCTGGAGATGCAGATTATGGAACCGCTTTTTTGGGATTCCATTATTGGGAGGACGTGATGGCATGCGAGGTAGACGCTCTTGAGGTTGATATCCATCTGTGAGTCCCAGACCTCTTCACTCATAGATGCGGGATCTCCAGGTTGGGATTGTCCAACGCTTGTTAAAAGGATATCGATCCGCCCATGCTTCTTCATACAAGTATCAACGAGCTCTTTTACAGAAGCCGAGTCTGTAGCATCTGTAGCGATGATATCGCATGTTCCACCATCTGCTTCAATAGTCTCTGTTGTCTTTGTAGTTGAAGCGAGGGTTCTGTTTCCGCCAAAGATGATGGCTCCCTGTCGTGTCAAGGTCACGGCGCATGCTGCACCGATTCCCCAGCCCTCGGTGCCTGTTTGGCCGAGGCCGATTATGAGGGCAACTTTATTTGAGAGGTTGAGCATATTGAGTAGATTGTCAAAGAAACAAGGTAATGATACTGAGAATGGCTATTTCATCTATCATACTCCCGGCCTTTTATTATATCTATTTATGTACTTAGGTTGGTGTGTAGCGGGATTCCCCCGTTGTCGTGTAAGTGCTCCATCGGCCATATTGCGTGATGGCCGACGCGGGGTCATCCCGTCTGCACCTCCAACGCCGATATGCGATCAACGCCACGGGGGAGAGTAATACATAAACACTGATAGGCCGATCCTCAATCCCCTGTCATAATCTCTCCTCAACTTCATTGCCCAGAATGTCAGACCCCAAGAAAACAGTAGTCAACCCAGACTACGACCTCGACCAACCCATCACATCAAAAGTTGGCCTCCGCCAAGGCCTCGCCTCCTACGGCGACCCTCACTTCTCCCTCTTCCTCCGCAAAGTCTTCATCAAAGCCCTCGGCTACAGCGAAGATGCACTCTCACGACCCATCATTGGAATCGTGAATACATACTCTAGCTTCAATCCCTGTCATGCCAATATTCCTCAGCTTATTGATGCTGTCAAGAGAGGTGTTCAGCTCAATGGAGGGCTGGCGATTGACTTTCCTACTATTAGTATCCATGAGAGCTTCTCGTCGCCGACGAGTATGTATTTGAGGAACTTGATGAGTATGGATACGGAGGAGATGATTGCGGCGCAGCCTTGTGATGCTGTTGTGTTGATTGGTGGTATGTTGACCTTTGGAGTATACTGAATGAAGGTGATGCTGACTGCGATAGGATGTGACAAGACTACACCTGCTCAGCTGATGGGAGGTATCTCAGCAAACAAACCAATTCTTCACCTTGTCACTGGCCCCATGATGCCGGGTAGTCATCGCGGTGTGCGTATCGGAGCTTGCACAGACTGTCGCAACAACTGGGCCAAGTACAGAGCTGGCACTCTTGATATCGAAGATATCTCGGCTATCAATGATGAACTAGCACCAACTGTGAGTTTTCATATCCAGCTCGTTATATCAAGTCTAACAAGACCAGGGAGGAACTTGTGGTGTTATGGGCACAGCATCTACCATGGCCTCCATTCTCGTTGGACTCGGCTTGATGCCTTTTGCTGGCGCCACTGCCCCAGCTGTATCGGCGACAAGGTTGCGAATTGCAGAAGCCACAGGAGGACTAGCCGTTGCAGCTTGCAAAGACGTTGAACGCCTGAGGCCACAAGCTTTACTCTCACGGGAGTCGTTCCTAAACGCCATAACTGTACTACAGGCAATTGGCGGCTCAACGAATGCTGTGGTTCACCTGATGGCTATCATCGGGCGCCACCCCAAGGTTGCAGGAACGATAACGTTGGAGACCATCGACGAGATTGGTCGCAAGACACCGTTGCTGGTTGATCTGAAACCAAGTGGTGATAACTACATGACAGACTTCCATAACTCAGGTATGTCACGAATTCTGGTTTGAAGTCAACGCTAACGATTTCAGGTGGTATGCTCGCTTTGTTCCATGAACTCAAGCCTCTGCTTCATCTCGATGCATTGACAGTCACTGGCCGAACACTGGGAGAAGAAATTGCTCACAACTCTCTCATCCCTGTTCCCCGTGAACTAAGTGTCATTCAACCATTTGACAAGCCATTGTACCCAGCGTCTTCTCTGGTAGTGCTGAAGGGTAATCTAGCCCCAGGAGGTGCTATCATGAAAGCCAGTGCTTCGAAGTACCGAAAGCTAATGCAGCATACTGGTAAAGCCGTCGTTTTTGCAAATTCTGCAGATATGGCGGAGAGGATCGATGATCCTGATCTGGACGTAACACCCGACAGTGTCCTGGTCCTCCAAAACATTGGCCCAATTGGAAACCCCGGTATGCCAGAGGCAGGCATGATCCCTATCCCAAGAAAGATTGCCTCTCAGGGAGTGTTGGATATGCTGCGTCTATCAGACGGACGGATGAGTGGAACAGCAGGCGGAACAATTGGATTGCACATCTCCTCAGAATCAGCCGACCCCAAATCTCCTCTTGGTATCGTCAGGAATGGCGATCTTATCACACTTGACGTCGAAAAGAGACAGCTCTCTGTTGATCTATCCGATGAAGAAATATCACAGAGGATCCAGGAGAGACTCAAGACCTTCCAGGCAGCTGAAGGAGCTGCAACACCATGGGTCAAGAGGGAAGGAATGAGAGGTTATCGGGGTTTATACATGCGGAGCGTGAACCAGGCTGAGCTAGGCGCTGATTTTGACTTCTTGACTGCTGAAGGGCCACAAAAGTCTCAGGTTTGATGGGCGGGGTTAGATTGAGTCTGTTGGAATAAGGCCTTGGAACAGGTCGCGAACAATGTTGTCAAGATTCGTCGACTCAGTTGGCTCGAAGTATTCCGCGAATGTCTCGTTAAGTAATCCCTCGTAGAATTGGTTCTGCATGAAACCCATATCGTCGTCCATATTCATGTGAGATGAAGATCCCTGAATGTTGTTGAACTCCTGCCCCAAAGTCTCCCATGCATCTGTCGAGAGTGTGGGATCAATCACCTGTTCATTAACCTGTGGCGCAGAGCGGTCACGCAAACCCTCCGATCGCCTGTTCTTCTCTCGGATGTACCGAACAGTCGATTTCCCCAAATTATCCAGAATGTCGCGACTGTGTTTGGCGCCAGACCAATGCTCACCTGTAGCGCCTAGAATGCTGAGGGATATGCTCAAGTCAGAAATGAAAGCGTCCACACCCGTAGAGCGGGCGATTTCCGAGACTGACTGGATGCAGTATAACAGAGTAATGGAACTAAGAACCAGCCCGTGGAAAGTAGTCCAGCTATGAACAAGCAGGTTTTTCTTGTACAGCTGATCAAATAGCTGTAGGCTTTCACGAGCACTTTGATGGCACTTTATCAGCGCTTCTTTGGGAGGTTTAGGTATGGCAGGACTGGGCCTCAGTAGAAGCATTCGCAAACCGTGGTATCGAAGTTGACAAGTCGTTCGTAGATACAACACATCAGGATCAGCAAGACCTGGGATCTTGTCTGACCACTCGTCCAGTCGCTGCAGCATGGAGTTTTGCCAGTCGTTGATGTTAGTCACTCTAGGATAAGCATATCTAGGCGTGTCTCTTATGATGCTTTGCGCGATGTATTTAATCTCTGAGTTGAGTTTGGCTGCTTCGAATAAGTGAACCGCAAATGCCATGTCCCTGGATGGCTCGGTGGTTTGTTGTTGCCTCTGGCTAACAAGTTGCTCGTCGGATAGACCCAGTGGCATCTTTCTCGTTAGTTTGTGCCTTGAATCAACAGTATGGGTGAACTTACACGGAGTTCACAGCCCTCATCGCGTAGTCCAATTGGTCGACCCATCATCGTCGCAATGATGCGATCGAAGGAGTAAATGACCCAGAAGATCCTGGCTCGCATCTCCTGATTAAACATGCTGTGATCTAGTCCCATGCTGATATTCCTCTGGAGACCTTGATCGACCAAGGCCGCGATGCAGTGATAGTTGAGATACCAGACATTGAGGCGAACGCACGGGCTGTGTATGGTAAAGATGAGAAGCAAGACAAGACACTGAATACCTTTCAACGAGTTCTCGACGTTGAGTTCATCGAGATACTGTAGTGCTGAGAGACAGTATGATTCTGCTGGTATGCGAGCTCTAGTCCGAGCAGAAAGGACAGCAGATCCTATTGCCAGAACCATGAAGACTTGGAAGTGGGCGGCAGGGTCCTGGCTCTCTTCATCATAAGCCATATCCAGGTAGTCATAAAACCTATGCTGATGCAAAATCGGGTATTGCAAGTTGATAACGCCGAAGTATGCCTCGCACAATTGCATTGCCGTGTCTCTGGGAGGGAGTGGAAGTGGCCCTTGGAGAGCTTCAACCAGCCTTATAGGAAACGGAGCATTGCGATTCGCGCGACCGACGCTATCGTCTGATTTCGATGCAGAGTCTAGCAAGACTCGTGCTAGGAAGTAACCACTTGATGGACCGATATATCGTGGATCTTGGTTCGTAGCAAGGGAAACCAGTCCAATCTCGTGGGTCATGGCACTGGCTCCTGTGGGCTCCGAAGTAGGTGTCACCGGCTGTGTTGCTGGCTGAGTTAACGACGGTTCATTTCCAGAATTTCGTATAACCTCAGAGGTTTGTTGAACTGGCTCAGGCGCCGAAACTGGAAGAGTAGAATTGTCTGCAGCTTCAGAGCTGGTGTCATTCCAGACTTCTCCAATATTGACGGGTGGACCTTGAGATAAGTCGACGTCAGGACAATTCGATCGGACAATTGACTCTAGCCAATTGATCCGGTTCGTTAAAGATGTGATGTATCTATATCGTCAATTAATAACCATGGTAGGCTCCAAATTGTCTACAGTAACATACTGTCGAGGTGCCGCATCAGCACGGGTCGATTTTCCATCGACACATTCAGCACCAGCGCTACGACAATTGCTACAGACCGGCAACTCCAAATTACACTAACTATCGACTTAGAAAATCGAGATATCCAAAGTCGGGACCAAACGTACCTTTCTTTTCAGCCGCTGGCACCGAGAACATGCCATACGTGTCCTGGGAGCACTCCGGCCAGGCAAGGAGGTTTGATGCGGTCTCTTCCCATTGGAATTCCTCGCCCCGGGCATTTTCGTAATTCCGCCGGCAACGAATGGAGTTTCTCGGTATGTAATGATGTGCTGAGTGTAAGGGATGTAGATGCGAGGATGGCAAAAATCCGTCGAGCGGGGAGATGCCGCTTTAACGCCTTTGAGAGAACGGGTCTTCCCCGCTCGCATTTCCGGTGACATAGAGTATTAAAAGAATGGAGAGAATCGCTCAACATCAGGATTAACAGGTGTCAAAACATCTCGGTGATCTTTATAACACTATATTAAGCTTATTCTGACTTATTCACTCCATCATGGCTGAAAACCAAGACTCCCAAAAATTCCCAATCGCTGCCTCAGAAGCACGACGCTTCATCGAAGACGTCCTCAAAGGCAATGGCATCCCCTCTGAGCATGCCTCCATCATCGCCCGTTGCTTAGTCGCCGCCGATCTCCGCGGCGTCGATACCCACGGCATGAACCGCATACCCTCTTACATGGAGCGTCTCCGCCAAGGCGTCCTCAACGCCAGCGCCCAACCAATCCTCACCCAAGTCACACCCGCCGTAGCTCAAGTCGACGGCCAGAACGGCTTCGGCTTTGTAGCTGCCCACAAGGGCATGGCTGCTGCGATAGAGTCTGCAAAGGTGTTTGGTATTGGTATGGCGAGTATCAAGCACTCTAACCATTTTGGCATGAGTGCTTGGATCGTGCAGCAGGCTCTTGATGCGGATATGATGAGTTTGGTGTTTACAAACTCTAGTCCTGCACTGCCTGCGTTTGGTGGAAAGAGTAAGCTGATGGGTGTTTCGCCTATTGCTTGTGGTGCTCCTGGTAAAGGACCCATGGAGAACTTCATCCTTGATATGGCGCCTTCTGTGGCCGCGAGGGGGAAGATTTACAAGGCCAAAAGACGGGGTGAAAAGATCCCACTGGATTGGGCCCTTGATGCTGAGGGTCGTCCAACAGATGATCCTGAAGCCGCTCTCGGTGGTGTAATGCTACCAATGGGTGGTCCCAAGGGCTCTGCACTGTCAATCATGATGGATGTCTTCTCAGGAGTTCTATCAGGTTCAGCTTTTGCTGGCCATGTCACCGGCCCCTACGATCCTTCCAAGCCTGCAGATGTTGGTCACTTCTTGGTAGCCATTAAGCCTGACCTCTTCATGAGTCTTGATGAGTTCAGGGAGAGGATGCAGTACCTTTACGAGCGTGTTGTTGGGTCAGAAAAGGCTGCTGGTGTTGAGAGGATTTATTTCCCTGGTGAGATTGAGCAGCTGGCTCAGAAGGAGAGGGAAAACACTGGCATTCCTCTGGTACAAGCTGAGATTGATGCATTAAATGCTGAGGCGAAGAAGGTCGGGGTAGAGCCGCTTAAATTTTGACCATTGTAATTATAGGATTTTGGTAGCATTGTGAAACTTGGAGATCATTTGTTTTAAGAAGCCCAATGTGATGAAGTTATGCGTATATCGCCTCCTCTCATATGTTTGGCATCATACGTCGAGTGAGGAGCCATGATTTCTCTCAGCAGAGCTAATGAGTCTATTTAGCTGTATTGAAAAGCTCTATCCCTCTAATCCAGTGTCTCATTGTGTCTTTGGCTGTGAACCCTTGACATACTTAGTATGCTGTCCAAGCGTAATCAACTTCAACCCCCCATCCTTCTCAACCTTTGATATCCTAATCGACGTAAACGCCACACTGCCCCCGACTTTATCCGCCGTCGAAACAATCTCAACCGTATCCCCCAACTTCGCCGTGCTCAGATAACTAATATGCATATCCACACTCGCACCAGTAGTATCCCTCAGATCCCAGCTCGCAATAGCCAGACCAGTCGTGAAGTCAATGATAGTAGCTGATACAGCACCGTGCAAGTTTCCACTGCTGTTGAGATGGTTTTCGTTTAGAACGAGCCGTGTTGTTACGCTGCCCTGCGTTGTGCTGATGAGTTCCGCCGAGAACATTATGAAGTTGTAGATGGGGCTTTTGGCGCGGAGGCGGTCCATGAGGGATTGCACGTGAGCGGTCCTTTGGACTTCTGAGGATTCGACATCTGGGGTTTGAACACGAGTTGAAGGCGGTTCAGACATTTTGAAGAAATTGAAACTGGGACTGTTTTTGTGAAGTTGTTTATGAGTCTTGTTCTTGAATCGTGGGTCTAGCTGAGTTCTTAAGAGAAATTTCCTCATCGGGCAATTCCCGCCCCTCCTTTGATGAATATCCTCCCTTCTCGCATACAAACTCCTAAACCTTCTCAAAAACATCCTTCAGGTAGTCAAACGCACCCAATGGAACACCCTGTGTTCGCATGATGCAATACGCACTTGTGAGGTGGAAGTGGAAATTGGGGATTACATATTCGCTCACGTATCGCTGGCCCGTGAAGTGGAAGTTGCCCATCTTACTCTCCATTATAATCTCCTCGTTTTCTTTACCATTGATGACTTCAGGGTCTACACCATCCAGGACTTCAATTGTGCGGGTGATTCGTGCTTGGAGCTGTTCGAATGTTTGCTCGTCGTCTTCGAATGTGGGAATGTTTTGGGCGCCGAGACGGGAGGCGAGGAATTTAGCTGTGTTGGAGCAGGATTGGACTTGATAGGGAAGTCTAACGAGTGTTAGTCGGGGTTTGCTTGAGATTCGAGTAACTTTCCCTCTCATATCTGAAATCAGACGGTATGTAAGAAGGTCTTCATGTTTCATTTCCTTATCATCGCAGAACTTGGCGCCCTTCTGGAGCATGAAAGACAAGTTTTTGAGGTACTTGACCAGCACGGGAACGCTTTGTTGGTAGAGTGTTGTCATTTTACTGGCTAGTGATTGATACACTGGTATGTTTACTGTTGAACTTTTACATGGACATAATTCCAGTATATATACCAACCTCGCGACCATTTTGCTCTATTCGCCCGGCACAATCTCACATATTCGCTCTTAGCACTAGTGAGTCCGGAACGCTGACTGCAGCGTAGGATTTAGTGCTTATTGAATGAACTTTGACCACCCTTGAATCGTGTAAGACGATTCGACATGATGCTGATATGTTTGGTGCCTCAAACGCTACAATTCTTTCCCACCAGACGGGATGATCAGCTGACGGAACTTAAGCGCCGTGTAAGCTGACAGAGATGTATAGATCCTCCATATTTACTTTATGGACATTTGATTTGTCATCTGTAGTGATTTCTCGGAAGGTCGGCGCATATTTCAAATCTTTGATGGATGTCGCTGGCCAAAGAGGTACTCCCTCGCATCAGTAGCCTCCTCGGTAGTCATTCCTCCTGATACGACAGCAGTAGGCTTACAACATCGTGGCATTTTACCAACTAATGTCTGAGTATCACTGAATTGATCTAAACCGATCTGAAGTGCTGCGTAATGGTGTTCAATGTCTTGCTCGGAAGTCTGCCGAGGGGCCGATGAGGCTTTGGCGCAGAGGCTTAAAACATTGATACATGGAATTTATTACACGGCGCCGTAGAATAGCTAGATTTGACCAAACAACTCATTCTTTCTGAAGTTTTGATATCTATGTCGAACAAATACGATGAGGTTAACCATGGCTTCCAAGACGACACTTGTCATGCACCTCCTCCGAACCAACCCCGAACCCCCGCAGTCTTGATCACCAACCTTAAATCAACACTCTCATCCAACACAACCACAAACAACCCATCGACAACTCAAAATGTCACTCCTAATTCTCGACCATTTCGCCATTCTGGTCTCCTACCAAACCCTCCAAACCGTAACCCAATCCCTAAAAGACTCCCTCCTCGTGATCGACGGAGGCGCCCACGCAGATGGCCTAACAGTCAACAAACTAATCCATCTCGCCGACGGCACATATCTCGAGTTCATCGCCTTCGTAGAAGGCGTAGACCCCGAGAAACGCCGTGCTCACCGCTGGGGAAACCTCGAAGAGGGCAAGATCGCAGATTGGGCTCATACGCTGCCCAGTGAAGCTGATTACGCACAGTTGCAGAAGCGCGTGGCTGATGCTGGGGGTGGTGTTACGTATGGTGATCTTACGTCGCTGCAGAGACATAGGCCTGATGGGGTTTTGATGAAGTGCCTTGTTTCCGTGGCGCTGAATGCGGAGGGTGGGAGGATATTTCCTGGGACGGTGCCGTTTTGGTGCGTTGATGAGACGGAGAGGCATTTGCGATCGCCGGTCAAGGCGGAGAGTGGTGATGGGCTGCATGAATATACGAAACATCCTTCGCATGCTAAGGGTGTATCGAAAGTCACTGTTCTGCTTCCTGAGAAGGACATTGCGACATACAAGCCTGTTTACGACGCTATTCACAACCAGAAAGCAGCCTCTGGATCCGATGGATACTCATGGCCATACGACCTACCAGCTGGTCCAAACTCAGGAAGCAACCAGGTCGTCTTATCGAAACTCGAAGGTGGAAATGGCAAGGCAGAGATCAAGTTGACACTTCTGGGCACAAAGGAGAGCCCCAAGTCCATCGAGCTACTTCCCGGCTTAGTCGTTGACTTTGAACACACAGATTAGACAAAAACACTTGCTATTTGGGTATCTAAAAAACAAAAGAAAAACAAGACTCCCTATTCCAACATCAATACCAAGTCAGCGTTCGCTTATCCGTTTTGCAAAACCCCGACAACTTCCAATACCAAGTCATCGTTCTCTTATTCTTCTTCCAAGACATCAGCAGCTCCCAAATACTCAACCCTTCCGGGACGAATGTCCCTCTGGAGCATGACCTTGAACTTGAGCTCTGAAAAGTCTTCAGAGTACCATCTCTTTTTCGCATTCTGCATCAGACGCTCATTGATTCCATCGCAGATCCCCTGCAATTCATCCCCCAGAGGAATCTCCCGCACAACTTCATCGTAGACAATTGCGGTTTCTTCCATGTTTACAGCCCACACATTGCGATTATCTGCAGTCCCGTACGTGATGAATGTCTCCCTTTCTGTGAGTTCCAGCGGGGGTGTAAACATGGGGACTAGAGTTCCGACGACAGAAATTGTCTCGATGGCTATACAATTACCGCAGTTGGGCGATAGAACACCACCCTCTGAGAACGTGGGCGGCATCTTGTAAACGCCCTCCATTGTGGTGGGCATGAACTTACCTGAGTGGGGATGAGGACAATCTCTGTGCGGTGAGAAAACGTCACGGCAAGACGGACAAGACAGAATTGGGACTCGTCCTTCTACCGCTTCCTTGACGGCTTCGTCGATCATGGTGTAAAGACACTTGTGTCCAAACATGTGACCGCATGGTAAGATGCGAGCTCGGTGGGACCGCATTTGCTCCTTAGGGGTCAGGCCTTCATCGGGGCTGAAAGTGTGGTCGTGGCAAAAGACAGACATGTCAGTGAGACAGATTCCGCACTCGAGATGGAGGTGGTTGAAGAGCTCTGGATCTTCGATGAGGGAGTCTCTGAGACGAGGCCAGAATGGTGTGGTCCAGGCTAGTCTACCCTCGTTGGGTTCGGGGTGGGTGATGCTGTCGATGGACATCTTGTTGACGACGGTTGTGGACGACATGGCAAATGGTGGTTCTTGTTAGTTGAGCACAAGATGATAAGTTCAGGAGAATGAAGGAGATATAGAGTAAAAGGTAGACTATTGGGAGGAAGTATATTTATTTAGCTGTTTTATCTACTGATCCAGTGTCCGTTGCTGTTCACGCATATCTGACAGACACTGCCGAACACAGTCGTTGACAAAGACTTTTATTGTTCACTCTCCTTTGAGTATGCCGAACAATCTTGACAATTTGTTGTTCTATAATGTATCAGTGCCAACTAATAATAAGATAAAGAACGCCATTGAATACGATTAGCAGAGCGTTTTTGGTATCTTGAGACCCAAGAAGCACAATAATCGGTCAAGGCATCGCTGCATACGAACGATATTCAAGCTTCATATTACACAAACGTTCGTCTTATCATCACAATATGCCACTGCTTTGACTTCCATCTCTATTGGCACTGGCAGTTTTCATCTTTACGCTGACTGTTCATTTGCCGTCGAGCTGTGATCGAGTTACGACAGTGGCAGAAACGGCTATATCTGATGAACACACTCCAGGCTACGAAGTGAATGAATTAAGAGCTGCAGAATATAAACTAAATAATACTCCTTAATGACGAAGTGTGATCTTTTCCTCCTTACCTCACCCCTTCCCATCATCCTCGATCCTAGATCATCTCATCACTTCTGAACTTACACATCCTTCATCATGCCCACCATGAATCCAGTTATGAATCCTGGATCCATCATCGACGCAATCCGCAGTGACATCGTACCCATCACTGACATCTACTGGCCGGCCTTCAAAAAAGCAGTCGAGAATGATCCTCAACAACTCCGCCCCATTGATCTGACCTGCACCATCTGCACAGAGCAGATGTCAACCCAAGGATCCGGAAGTGGTTCTATCCATTGGATCCCGAAAGAAGGTCGCAGAATCTCTCATGATACCCAGATCCTCCCCTGTGGCCATATGGTCGGCGCCTGCTGCTTCATGAACTGGCTTGACAGTCAGTCTGAACGATTTAAAGATAGAAAGTTCTACTCGTGTCCTGTCTGCAACACTGCGATCATGCATCATCCTGAGTGCGGGGATGTATGCCATGGTCAGCGAATCCCACACTTGATCGCCGACTATTCTAAAGTCCCTCTTGTGCTGAGTAAGGGTGGTTTCATTCACGCTCGGTGTGCCGGATGTGAAATCCAGCATACCTTTTCTGAGATGACCCAGTACACCGGTATCTACAAGTGGGAAGATAGGGTCGAGTCTCCCCAGCAATACATCACCCTTGGCTTTTTGGACCAACGTCCCGGCGGATTCTTGTACATGGATGGCTCTAAAGACCCCGAGCGACCTTTTTGTGAGCGTGTCCGAGAACTCCGAACCCCAGAGGAGTTGAAGGCTATCTGGGAAGCCTATAGACAGGTCTGGGCGCTGAAGTTCAAGACTTTTTGGATTTCGCATGATTTTTCTAATGTGGTTCTGTGTCTCTACTTGATGAACACCGAGAAGTCACTTCCCGAGACGCCAAAGAAACAGAACATCTTCCGTCGGGTCTTCTCTTTGGGATCTTCTACCTGATAGGTAGACTGACGAGGGTATGAGTTATGATATTTTGGAGCTGAAAGAGTGGGCTGTGAGTCGAGCCGTCTGAGCTCTTTGATTTTATGACCGGCGTTTTGTATTTGCATTTTTGTGGTATTATGATTGATAACGACACAGGCTGGTCCTGAACTTGGGTATCTAGATCTTTAGGAAATAAAACAGGATGTTAGACCAGAACTTGATTATGGTTCTATCATAGATGAAGTGTGATGATTATTATATACTTCAACACTTCGAGTAAAATCGGTGACTTTAGTAATATCGAACTTCTCCAGGGACTACGATAGTGCTTGAGATGAATATCTCTATGATCACTGTGCTTACTTGACTTGGACACAAAGACAACGCAGGGTGAGTTGATTCTGGACAGACTGTAAGGAATTTGGAAAGTTTTAATATATTTCCTTGACCTTTCTGCTCTTGAGTCGTTACTAAATATATTGTCCTGATTTGGCTTATCGAGATGCGCATGGTGTTTTAGTAAAGTACCTGCAAACACAAACGCCTTTTAGCAAGCAATCACTTACATCACCCACCACCCACATACCTCGTCTGCTTTTTCTTCCATAAAATAGTGTTTCTTCTTTCAAGTTGGTTTCTATTTCTCATCTGCATTCGTGGCTAATCGCAGAAAAGTGCCAGCAACGCTGCTAGCTCAAGTTACACTTGCCAGTGGCAGCCCGTGATTCATCAAACGAATTTATTAATCCTTTGTTTACTCTGTCTTTCTCCTCCCGCACGTGCATAAATCGTCTTTGAGACTTCATTATCTCACTTTTCTCTACTCATCAGCAACTTCATACTTTCAACTCGTTCATCCTCCGCCGACGCAACCATGAATGAACCTACAATCCAAATCATCACTCGCCCACCAGAGCCGCCGGATGATGAGCCCAAACCTGAACCACAAGTCGTCTGGCGCGATGAAAACGGAAAGATTTACTTTCGCCATAATCCAACGCTTCCTATCTTACGATATCCGAACAGCAAGGCGGCGATAGAGAAGCCCGATGACGACCCAAGCAAACGCACTGACTGTACTCGCGAGTGTCTCGTGGCTATCCGTAAGTATCTCCTCTCCCGTTTCTCTTCTCGCCTGACTAACTCGTACAGCAAACGAAGAAATCGAGAAAGAGATCCGTGACCTTGAAGATTTTAATGACAATAACGGTGTAGCTCCCGAACCCAAGAAGCCCAAGTATAATTTCGACCGGGAAATGTACATGCTATCCAGAAAAGGGGCCAGCAAGGTCGACATCTACAAAGCCGGTAAGAGACCTAAGAACAAGAAAGAGACCCTCGGAGATCTCATCAATGAAAGAGACGCACTCAAGAAAGAGAAAGTCGGTCTCTCAAAGGAGAGGTCCAACCTAATCAAAGCACTCAAGGTCAAGAAAGCAGACAAGATCAGAGACGAAACACCACCCAACATCACAGAAAAGAACGTCGCAGAGATGAAGAAACTCTCCGAGTTCATCGACGCCAGAATCAAACGGTGGAATAAACACGATGAGCCCAAGAGTGAACAGATGGCGGCAGCGGATAACAAGCATACCCTCGAGATACTGTACAAGCACCTCCAAAACTCTTTCGTTGACTTCGAATATGAAGAGGAGATAGACGTGTGTCGTGTCTTGGACTTACCTTGCTATGGGAGAGCTTTTGGTGAGGATATTGAGGACCATCTTCATGGACCGGAGCATATGGTAAGTAATTCGCACAACCACTTCAGTTCAGTCTCTAATGCTGTTAGGCCTGGGATAATTCGATGAAAGGGAGAGTCCCGCTCTATCTTCAGTACAACAGAGTGAAGCGGGAGGTCGATGATGGTCTTTCATACCAGGAGGGCTTGTTGGCGGAACTTGCTGTTGACCCTTATTCCTACTAAGCCAGTGGCAGACGATGGAGACAGTATGCGGTTGAGCTTAGTTGAGACACAAAAATTCAATAGCTCAAAAGAGTCTATTTCTGCCCCCATTACCAAGTCTCGCAAGTGACCGCAGACGGCCCTCGTGTAGATCCCATGTAGTGTTACAGTACAAATGCGCGCCCCTAAATAACCCAGGAAACAAAAGAAACAATGTTCGGTAGGTACCAATGATCCATATCTCGCCGGCCCAATTCTTCCAATGCGTGATTCTTTAATCGGCACGCGATCCGCTGCTGTGACGGGCACGCTTTCGTCCGCTGCTTGTGGCAGGATGCATCTTGTCGTTGCGCTCCCTCTTGAGCTTGTCGTCCAAGACGCGGGCTGAACACCATTAGCAAAAAATCCTCCCCTCTGCAACTCGGCGAACATACTGAGAACATCGTATCCGAACTGGGGGTGCTCCAAGCACAGAGCCTTGAACTCCTCTTCCGCCTCGGCGCGCAGGGTGTGTGAGCGAGTAGCCCAGAAGCTTGCGACGGGGGCGCGGATGGTGGTGTCGTCGTTACTGGTGTAGGCATAGACGTAGCGAGCGTATGCGATCTCGCCCTTGGCCGTGGAGTTGACGCAGTGGATCTTGGAGCTCGACAGGCCCTTGAGACCGGCGACTCCAAACTTCTCGGCGAGGGTGTAGATGCGGGCGTGCTTGAGGAGCTGGTCACCGCTGTTGTCGACCGAGGGGACTGAGGGATCGGACTCGAGGACGCGCTGGCCGGGGAGCTTCTTGGGGAAGTATTCGCCTGTGTAGAGGTATTCGAGGAAGCTGCCGACGGTCTCGATGTCGTAGTCGGGGAGCTCAATCTGACGAGGCTGTGGGGATGTTAGAAGGGACTCATGGCTAGTTGTTGCTGGCGCAAAGGTTCTGGAGCACTAACGCTGCCGTCCTCGACGAAACTATCGCAAATATCCTTGAAGTATGGACTTTGTGTCAAAAGTCCCTGATGCGCTGAGAGGATAGATTGGTCGCCGGAGCCGATGAGCAAAGTGACAATTGGGCTCATGAGATAATTGGCAAAGGTAACTCGTGGCTCTACGATCTCAGAGTCGGCGAAAGGAAGCTCAGTGTTGTCGGCATTCTCATTCTCCTCACCCTCTTGTGTAGCCTCTGGCGCAGTATCCTGTGTGTTCTGGGTCTCAGACATCTCAACATCGCCCGTGGGCTCCACTGAATCCTCGTGCTGATCGGTAGGCATGATTGCGAATGAATTAAGAGTCGAGTTATAAAAGAATGGTTGGCTCAATTGCTTGAAAGGAGCGGAATTGGTGCCGAAATCAGTGACTTAAAGATGGTTCAAATGATGGTTCCTGAGCGCGTGTGGATTCGCGTAAACGTGAGATCCAGTCTTGGTGGGCAGCTTCGGCTGGAGCAAAGTTAATGCGGAAGCAAGCTTGGCTGAGATTGATGCCTCGTACGCAAGGCATCACTGCATGATCATCATGGCTACCCTACACCGACCGCTCAGGAACTGCCGACCTGCCGCTATCGGTGCCCCGCCCCCACTAACATCTGAGGCGTCTTCATTTGGCAATCGATAAAAAGTGACTCCGAAGCAAACACCTTTCCACCAACTAGTTAGCACTTCCATTGTTCTCCTTCTTTGTCCTCAAGCCACCAATCTTTCGTGATAATCGGGGATAATCACTATAAGGATGTGTGCAGCACATGTAAGAACACCTCCCTATCTCAATCGTCATCAATCAGCTTCACCGAGACTTCCGCAATGGACCATACTAATATTCTACACCAGCTTGATATACGGCCAACTGCCGATGAAGCTCGAGCTGCCTTCAACCAAGAATGGACTCCTACGACTCAACCCACGCTTCTCCCCGTTTGCGCCTCTGCTCCCGCCGATCTATTGACTCCTTCAGCGATCTATCTTAAGCTGTCATCGGGGTAAAGACTACAATGCTTCCACCGCCGAACCATCCTCTGACTCACCACTTACAGCGCAACTGCCGAATACTCATTTCTCCTCGAGAGTGCGACTGGAAGCACAGAGACGGTTAGGCGATATAGTTTTATTGGCGCCAGTAAGCTTCTTTGAGACTCTTGTGCTGGACATCCTCTGAGTTTCTCTTGTAGACCCGCGAAAAGTACTAGCCACTGGCGACGGCTACGAGCACAATGGCGACCCTCTCAAGACCCTAGCGGCCGAACTTTCCAATGATCGAGTTCTAGACATTCCTTCGTTGGCACTTCCGAAATTGTCTGGTGGTGCTGTTGGATACGTCTCATATGACTGTATCAAGTACTTCGAGCCCAAGACTGAGCGACCACTCAAAGACAACCTCCAGATTCCCGAGGCTTTGTTTATGCTCTTCGACACCATTGTCGCCTTGGACCACTTCCGTTCCACATTAACAATTGTCACACATATGAAGTTACCCAAGAGCCCCTCTGACGATCTTAAACCCGCCTACGACGAGGCCTGTGAGACCCTCCGCAAGACCCTCGACATCATCTACCAGCCCGAGACTCCCTTACCTGCCCAAACTCTTGGTGAGCAATCAGAATCAGAGCAGCAATATTCGTCGAACGTGGGCCGCAAAGGATACGAGACATTCGTGAAGGAGCTCAAGAAATACATTGTCAAGGGAGACATCATTCAAGCTGTGCCTTCACAACGGTTTCGCCGAAGCACCAAGCTTCACCCGTTTAACATTTACAGAACTCTCCGAACACTCAACCCCTCACCTTATGTGTTCTTCCTCTCATGTGCCGACTTTCATATCGTTGGTGCTTCGCCGGAGTGTCTGATGAAGACCGATGGATATGCCCCATTACCCTCTGACTCACGATTTGGCTACTCAGCTGCCGAAGCTCGATCAAGACCTCGTATTGTCAACCACGCAATTGCCGGTACAATCCACCGTGGAAAGAATGCCGCTGAGGATGATAGACTCGCTGCCGAGCTCTTGGCTTCCAAGAAGGACAGAGCCGAGCACGTCATGTTAGTGGATCTCGCCCGCAACGACGTGAACAGAGTCTGCCACCCCACGACCGTCAAGGTTGACCGGCTCATGAGAATTGACCGTTTCTCCCATGTTCAGCACATCACCTCCGAAGTGTCGGGAGTTCTGCGTCCAGAGTGCACACGCTGGGATGCTTTGCGTTCCATTTTCCCCGCGGGAACAGTCTCTGGCGCACCCAAGATCCGAGCTATGGAGCTCATCTACGACCTGGAGCAGGAGAAGCGGGGTATCTACGCTGGAGCTGCAGGATGGTTTGGATACGACATTGTGCGCGTGGACGAGGGCAGTAAGCCTGAGGACAAGGTTTTCGTCGACGAAGGACCCATGGACACGTGCATTGCCATCCGGACCATGCTCGTCAAGGATGGCGTGGCATACATGCAGGCCGGCGGTGGTATCGTCTACGATAGTGACCCTACAGATGAGTGGATGGAGACGATGAACAAATTGTCCGCCAACCTCCGCTGTGTGGAGCTGTCGGAAAGGTACTTTGGCGATGGGGTGAGCACTAAGACCGTGGAGGAGATTATTGCGAATGAGAGGAGGAAGGGAGAGGAGGAGGTGAAGGAGGCTGAAAAGTAGGGCATCTGCATAGAAACCTTTCTGATGAAGGATAGAATCAATTGATACTCATTGGCGCGCTTATTGTGTTTGAAGTCGTTTATTTCCTTTCCATTGCCATACGCTGCCAGGTGTTCCCGCAGCAGAGGTTGTTCAAACGGTCAGGACTTCACTGTTCAGGCCGAACCATCAGTGAAAGCAAAACATGCCAAAGTCACGGTCCAACCTGAACTCACAAGATGGGCTGCGAACATTGAATGCGCTTGACTTCAGTGACTGCGTCAACTGTGAGTATATAACGAAATGATGCCTACCTCGTAGCAAATCCATCTCATCATCACCATTATCCTCTCGCCCTCTCACCCTTCACATCCAGGTAAGTCTTACAGCAAAAAGCAGATCACAGACACGAAAAGGCAAGTCTACGCAACAACTACATCTCACAAACAGCTTTCACATCTCGCCTCGCTTCATCAGTCAGTCATCTCACTGGTAAGTACCCCTTCTCAACATGTCTCCTCCTTCTAAGCCTCTCCCCGAAGCCTTCTGGCCAACTATCAAACAGGCTATAGACAAGGGCAGCAACACCAATTCTGACAACCAGGCTATCACCCCTCAGTGTCCCATCTGTATGGAGCCCCTCCCAGTGAAATCTTTCCCTGCCGAAGGTGAGTTGGATGCTGAGGTCTTGCTCTGCGGTCACGTTCTCTGCCAGCCTTGCCGTAAGCAATGGGAGCGAAGTGACTTGGGAGACCGGTGCCCTGCGTGCCGAACCACTCTCTACTGCAGTCGCTGTGAAGTAAACGCCATCCCTCTGACTCTCCCCAAGAACGGCGAAGGATCCAGTCTTCCCCCGGGTATTCCTGAGGGCACTCAAAACTTGTGTCCTGATTGTCAAGCTGAGGTTGAGTTTCACAAGGCGGTCGAGAATGGTGAGTGGCCTCACAACCTAGATGACATGGAGCCTGGGTTTGTCAGCCTTTTCTACCATGTTGTCAACGACATTGAGAAGGTTGGCGATGTTGCTACGGAGCGAAGGATTCAGGATGCGATTTCCGACACCATCATGCAGGAGTTTACAAACATGATGGTCAGTCGTCGCATGGTCACGCTTGGTCGTGGGAATACGTTACGACAGACGAATCCATGGTACGCTGAGAACAGCAAGCGGCAGGAAGACCGCCGTCACGGGATTGTCGGCCCAGACTCGGAAGATGATGAGGAGCCTCGAGCAAACACTCCCGCTGGCGTCCCTCATCCGGTTCGGAATCCCTTTATAGTCAGCTTGGGTGATGGGCACGGGAATGATCCTGCACCGCTATACGCTCGCGCTGGGGATGTTGTAAGGGGCAGGCAGATGATTAATCCCCTGGATCCTCGCTATGCCAATCAGTTTGACGTCCAAGACGGCATTGCACGTCCAGATGCAGCAGGACCACGATCCGACAATGTAAGCCCCATTGTCCGAGCAATCTGGGGACCAGAAGGAGGAGAAGCAGAGGTAGTGCCTCGAGACACAGATCAACTGATGAGGGCTTCAAGGCAGGTACGGTTTCCTGTCTTTGCACGTCCCGGCGCAGCAACACAGACAGCTCAAGATGATGATAGGCAGGCACCAGATGCTGAAGAACTTAGACACTGGGCTGAGTTTCTACAACGGGAGGGTAATCCTTCTCCAGCGACAGCGGAAGCGGCCAGACCAGCTCCCAGTGCAGCATCACAGACAAGAAGACCAGCTCGAATCCATCCAGAGGGGTCGGCGGCTGCAAGTATTGAGCAACTCAGGTCCTTCGATGACCGTTTACAACGGCTTTTTCCTAGACCCGCTGATATGCCTACCTTTGACGAGCTTGTTGATAATGCGGATGCGGATTTGGCTTCCCACGCTAATGATCCTAACTGGCCGCCTCGAACACGTGCCGAGTATATAGCAGAGAACGAGGAGTATATGAGAAGGATTGTGGAGAACAGAACGGCTGCATCGTCGTCCAGTGCCTCACGGAACTTGAGCTCCATGGATCTGGACGACAGCGACGAGGACATGTCGTCGGCTGATCAACCCGTCTCTCAGCGCTGAGGATCTCCTCCATTATCCACAGTGGGAAGACGCGTGTAAGTCAAGGGCATGATGATATTGCATGCGGGCCGTAGTCGAGGTAGGCGAAGACGCTCGGACCGAGATATGGATGGGACGGCACGGCACGGGAAACGGCATCAAGTACGGAGGAGACTGGCTTGACTGGAAAGTGAATCAGAATTTGAATTTATTCGGTGAAACGGAGTTTTGTAATCAGGATCAACCGGGAATAAATTAGATTGATACTGAATCATTAGTCAGTGTATACGTAAGTGCATGTTGGCGGAGAATAAACAAAAAGGTCTAAGAAATGTTTCAAGGGGTTCGGATGTGCCGTCAGAGCCGTTTGAGTTTATTGGTATCAGTCGATCCCTTTAGTGAATGATGATGTATTCAAGCAAAACCCGTGACATGTAATGGAATTAGGATATAAGAGAACGAACAATGCTATGCAATCGTACGTCAGCTAGGCGCGTGGACTATCGTTTGAGGCTGCAAGCGGATAGTTCAGCCACGTAAGTCAGGAAAAGCGAATACACGTATAATCCGGAAATCGGCTCGGGAGGGATATTGATATTCAGCTAGCCCATGACTCGAATGCGAAATATATATGCCGATAGTCAGAATATAAACGAAATATGGATTAACTACAGTGAGGGCATCAGTGAGTAAGTGTCCTGTAGAGAAGGGAAAAGTGGGCAAATAGCATCATCTCACCGCGCCGTGCCGGTATCCGATCGCGCCCAATCGACCCCGGCAAGTCGGCACGTCGACATCCACCTTTTCTAAACGCCCAGTTTTTAGTCTGATATTGGTTTGCATGGTATTTACGAGTGAGCATATGAACAAACAGAGAATGGACATTATATGCAGAGAATAACAGACTCAAAGAAGATCTAGAGATATAGAGGCTGAGATGGTGATATTTTACCGTCTACAACCAAACATCCTTCATACCTTGCCAATTGTACTCAGATATCTCTCTAAATTAGATGCATGTCACTCAACTCGCTTCTCGGCACCACAAATTCCTCTCCAAGGGGGGGGCCAGGCCATTCCCCAATCCCACCCTCCACTCAACCTCATCCGCTAGTGGACAAGCCCGTTGCTGTCTCGGAAGTACGGCTTCATCGTCTTGCCTATTGAAAGTTGCCTTGCCTTTGAAACTGCGGCGCCTCTGGGGCCCTTTCAGGTGCCGTCTCTTCCAGACTTTCGCACTCTTTTTCCCCTTGGCTCGCGCCTAAAAATAATACCCCCCCTCCCCAGCCTTGGAGGCTTACTTACATCTATCTATTTGTTCCCCTGCCCTTCTCTCTCGCTCACTGTTTTTCGGTTCCTGCTTTTAGAAGACCACCCCCTCCTCTCGCTTCTTCTCGCGCTGTGTGTTCCCGCCCCCGTTTACAAATTCTTGTAACTGAACTGGACCTGGACCTGGACCTGGACCTGGACCTGGGGCTTGGCTTGAACTCTTCCATTTAAGCCAAAGGGGGCCTAGAAGCCTCTGCCAAGAATTTCCATCCCGTCTACTTCAGGACCCTTTGGCATTTACTTACATCACTTACATCTGCATCTTGATTTGAGCCTCACTTCACTACAAATCAATTCAATTCATTTCGACAATTGATTATCTAACACTTCATCTTCACCATTGAATGATACCGCGATAGATGCCTTCCCTTCTGCAGGCCGACATGGACATGGATCCCGCCGTTGTCGGCCTCCCTACCACAACAGCCATCACAGGCCTTCTCGACGTCGGCGCTGCTGCCATCGACATCCTCAGCGACCTCAACATCTCGCCCCAGCACGACACCGCCATCCTCAACATCCTCCTCCGCGAGGTCAAGGAGTGTCGATCCTCCGTCCACGCCTTCTACAAGACCCTCAACCTCATCGAGAACAACCAGATCCCCTTCCCCGCCCGCGCCGCCTGGATCTCTCTCGACACCCTCGTCGCCACCCTCACAGATACCGTCCTCGCCTTCACACGCCTCTCGTCGCTGTGCTGTGCCCTCGACGAGCAGTCCAATAGGTCTACGCCTGAAGATGCCGCTAAGCAGTTCGAGAAGAGGATCAAGGCGCTGTGTGCGAGGTTGAGATGGCATAATCTTTCGTATGCTATGATGATGACTATAGTGAACTGGTAAGTTAAGCGAACGCAGCACACGGACCGCTAGATGAACAAGTGCACTTTTTGCTGACACTCCCAAAAAAGCCCGGGAGAAAAAGACGCAAAGAACAGTCGCGACGGGCTGGCGCATCGCGTTGCGAGACTTCTCACATTCAACGTCAACCTCTCTGCTCGATTACAACAGAGTCGCCCCGGATCCTCGGCTGCCAAGACAACGGGATCGGGAGCCCAGACCCCCGACAGCCCCGAGATCACCCCCGCCAATGTGGGGCTCAGACCCGCCTCCTACTCCGGAACTCTCTCAAAGCTCACCACCCCAAAGGCACTATCCAAGGTCATCCTGCCCATTGAGCTGAGGGAGCTTCGTGATGATTTCGAATACTACACCGAGATGATCCCCTCGCAGACTGGAAGCTGTGAGTTCCCAACTGGCGGTGTCTTGATGGGAACGCCATATGATCTCGCTTCAGCACGATGAGACCCATTATCAATCAGTAACTATCAATCGATCCCTAGTGGATAATCATCTTATTAGATGAATACTTGCAAAGTCGGTGTTTAGGTGGGAAATAGTGCGAGGCATTTTACGCCATGTCTGGCTACAGGACCGGTTGGAGGGCTTAGACGGGCATTTTACCAAACGGTTATTACGTGTAATGATGTTTTTTTTGTGTTTCTTGCTTCGTTTCACTTGGAGTCGATTTAGCTAGGCATTTGCAATTTTAACGTAGAGATATCCATTCAAATTAATCAATCACCCATTACTCATTGTGCTATGCTATGCTATTCTTGCTACTCGATCCTGAAATGAAGAGCTTGCTACCATACTTAAATGTAGAGCTTGCTGCCGTGGTACTTGGTCTTGTCAGAGTAAGTCTGCACAGACGTCTCAATCTCACGCTCGGGGAAACCCTTGAACGACTTGGCGTATGTTGCAACGGAATGGGCGATGAGCTGTTCTGTGTTAGTGTCACGGTTTCTGAACAAGACATTGGCTGGGTGCGACTTACCTTGGTGTTCACCTCCCACGCGGTGTAATTCACATTGGTCAGATCATCCCCGATCTGGTGGTAGTTCTTATCATACCAGACACCGGCTTCACCGCCAAACTTCTCGACCTCGTCCTCTGTCTTGACACCCTCGGCACCTGTGGCGATACCACCGGCGGGGATACCACCACGGATGAAACCATCGTAGTCACTGCGACCATCGAAGGGAATGAAGGTGTAGTTGAGACCCTGTTCCTCATACCAGTCGACATACAGATTGCGCAGCTCCTCTGAACCCTTGGGGTTCTCGGCATTAGTGGCGTTGTAGATCTGGTAGGCAAAGTTGGGACTGGCCATCATGTCGTAGTCCATGAAGAGACGAATCTTGCGGTTCTCATCTTCAGGAAGAACAGAGACGTAGTGGTCGGAGCCGAGAAGACCTTCTTCCTCGGCAGCCCACCAAGCGAAGCGGACGCAGTTGTTGACGCGGTACTTGGTCAGTTGGGCAGCGACCTCGAGCACAGAGATACTGCCGGATCCATCATCGTTGATACCAGGGCCCTCGGCAACACTGTCACTGTGACCACCGAGCATAACACAGTTGTCGGGATCACCACCGCGAGTCTGGGCGATGATGTTGGTGGTGGAAATGGTCTTGACCTCAGCGTCAATGTAAGCAATAGCATCGACGGTCTCGCCATCCTTGAGCTTCTTGGCAACAGCCTTGCCCTCTTCACCGCCAAGGCCAAAAGTAGCAACATGGTCAGGCGAAGGAGTACCGAGAGTTCCATGAACCTCATCCTTCTCATAGTTATACACAACGGCAGCAACGGCACCCGCTTTACCAGCATTGCCGGACTTTGTACCAAAGGGGCACGTTCCACGGAGGACGAGAGCAATGTTGCCCTTGACGGCCTCGGGATAATCGGACTCGTCGCATCCTTCGTTGTCGACGAGGACAAGCGTTCCGTGGACGGGCTCCTTGTTCTTAGTCGGGGGAGTCAGACCCATGGGCGATGCCTGCTTGGGGACTGAGTCACCGATGATGAGACGCGACTCGAAGACATTGCCCGAGACAGCGGGGAATTGCTGGTTCGAGACGGAGTAGTAGCCGCCCAGCTTGGCGAGTTCAGCGTGGATGTACGACAGCGTACCGAGATGACCTTGGGAACAATCAGTCATTGCGTTTATGATAACAGTCCGATTTCGGAGAACGTACCTTCACTGCCGATGACACGAGTCGGATGCCCATACTCCTCCTCTCCATTCTTGGCAATCTCATACAGATCCTTTGCTCTAGCCTCAAGATTCTCAGGCTTGATGCTCTTCTGCAATTCCTTGGTATCTACCAGAGGAAGATCATCGCCGAAGAGATTCCAAGAGAGCTTGGGAACTTGGAGGTTGAGAGGGATCTGAAGAGCTGACACGCCCTGGAGAGCGGCCGTGGCGGCCGTGGCGGCAACTAAGCAAAGGCCCTTTGTCGTCATGTTGAAGTTTGTTGTGGTGAAGGAGAGAGGAAGGAGGATGGAAGGGGAGGGTTCTGGTTAAGACATGGACATGACTGGAGCGCAGGTGATACAAGCTTGTGACGTGATGATGCTGGGACCTGGAGCTATAGGGCCCTAGCTCACTGTAGCTTAGCTTGGTTGCCCTGCCAGGAACCCGAGGCATTGCTTATCTTTGCCCTAGTCCCCGCGATTTGTCTCAGCTTGATCTTGGCGATGATCGGCGATAGCTACCCTGGACTCTGATGGCACATTGAATCGGATCTTGAATGAGAACAAGAACTATCGTAAACCAACTATTATTCCCGTAGATCGATGTTTACTATTGAATGTTAGTTTCTGGCTGAATTCATTCGCTAAGGGGTGTCCTTTATCGTCGGCACATCGAGAATGTATTGAGGCTTGATGCACCTACCCGCCTCGCATTAGTTTCACAACAGCCAGTATCGGAAGACAGGGAGGAACATTGTGCAAAAGGTTCACGAAATTATGCCATCGAAATCGATTTGGGTACTTGGATTCAGACGAGCAGGCCACCATGAGCAATGCCACTGTTTGATCAATATTAATACCTAGACAAGCATCCCCTAAGAAGCAAGAAAACCTCTTCAGTACGAGGTGAACTAAAGGTGTTAAAAATGCCTAGTCTAAACTCCTCTAAATCTATCCTAAAATATACTAAATTTACCTATGTTTTCATCATTGAGGATAGAGCTCCTAAGTTTTCTTACCTCCCATTGGCATCCTATGGCCTAGCGCAGCGCAGAGTGCCCAATCATGCTTTGGTGTTTCTCCTACAATTCGGCATCTGTGTGATACTCTATCAACCTGTTAAATGGTTTACATCCACACCGACTTGGCAACGGACGATATTAACAACTGTGAGAAAAGCGCGATAGATAAATGTTAATGCATAGAAAGCCCATTTAGTTCAAGTGAGAAATAGGACAAAGTTGCCAAAATCATCGTGATGTGAGAGGCGCAACAAGTTCCATCCATACTAACCAAGTCCGAATACCCTCCTTTTGACAAGTCCAGAACCGCCAAGCATAACTCCATGTGCAACCCAAAACCACACGGCGTAACAATATATATCATTTTGGGCCACACATCATAGCCCCCAACTCTGTACTCGCATCTCCATTGGGCTATCATGCTTACGCCCAGATGGACCGTCAAGATACCGTCAGCTCACTCAGCGAGCAAGAATAGATAAAGTGCTTATACGCTGACGCCGTAGTTAAATTGAACTCAAGTCTTGAACTTCATCTTCTCTTTCATCACGTTTCATCTCAGATCAGGACGACAAGTCAATATCGGCGAACATGCATCCGGCTTACACACTGTATATCGGGCTTGAAGCTCGTGTGACCGAGTGGAAGAATGAAATGTATGCGACTGTCAGTAGACGGGGTTCAGTGCACCCACTGATGCACAGTATCAGGTAAGTTAAGTGGTATTGAGATGAAGGAATGCCTGCTGATGTTGAAGCTGTAGGTTGATGAAAAGAAACCGATGGTCACAGAGAAGCAAGTTGAAGAAGGTAGATCGGAGAAGGAATTGTTGGAGCAGAGATATGCCAGTCGGTCATGATCAGAGTTAACATACGAATCGAAAGCAGCGAGATCGAATTATCAAGTTGTTTTCTGTCTTGCTTATTATCAACCAACCTCTCACATTGAAACTGTTATACATCCATTTTCAACTCTGATCTATCTACTTTCAGACAACCACCTTTTATCCCACCGAAACGCAATCAAGGAATGCTCATCTTGACATGATCCTGCTTCTTCGTAGCCCGTCCTCCAAATCCCCATCCAATCTGATGCGCAAGCTGGATCTCAACATCCAAGTCATCAGCCCAAGCCCACACCAGCCCCGGATTCTTCTGGAACATCCTTCCAGCCGCAATAAGATCCAACTTGACACCATCGTCCTTTCCAGAGATGATCTCCTCAGCTAGTGTACCGGTCTTGATGCTGCCCACTGAACTAACGAGCATCTTGTCGCCAACAACCTTCTTGATGTGCTTCGCGAACTTGGCTTGATAACCTGGACCACCTTGGACTTTCTGCTGGGGGTGGTTTCCTCCGCTAGATACATCGATCACATCAACGCCGCGCTCAGCGAAGAGACCAGCGAGCTTCGCAGCTTCGTCGACAGTCCAGCTCTCGCCGGTGTACTCAGGGTTAGTATCCAACCAATCCGTTGCACTGATCCTCACAAAGAGCGGCATCGTCTCAGGGATAACAGCACGAACCTCCTCAACAAGCTCAAGCGCCAAACGAGTCCTATTCTCAAAACTTCCACCGTACTGATCCGTTCGCTTGTTAACACTAGGTGTAAGGAACGAACTGACGAGATAGCCGTGCGCAAAGTGAAGCTCGATCACGTCGAAACCAGCGGTGACGGCGCGGTTGGCAGCTTTGACAAAATCTTTCTTGAGCTGGTTGATCTCCTGGATGCTCATGCTGCGCGGGGTGGGCATGTTCTCGTTGAAGGGCTCGTCGCTGGGGCCGACGACGTCGTCGGGCCACCCGTTGACTTCCTCGGTGGCTGTGGCGCCGGCGCTGAGCCAGGGCGCTACGCAGCTTGCTTTGCGACCTGCGTGGGCGAGTTGAATGGCGATGTTTGTATTCTGGCTGTGTGCAAAGTCGACGTTCTTGCGGAGAGTGTCGACGTGGGCATCGAGCCAGATACCAGCGTCCCTATGAATATCAGTTAATGAACTACAACAAGTTCTGAGAAGTATACTTACTCAGGTGTAATTCGGCCATTAGCTTGGACGGCAGTTGCTTCAAGCATCATAAGACCCGGCTACAAAGATTAGCTTTGATCAATCTCACTGTTACAGCGCCACTTACACCACGCTGAGCCATACCGCCATAGTGCGTAATATGCCAAGGCGTCATGAACCCTTCATGGCAAGAATACTGACACATAGGGCTAACCCAGATTCTATTCTGCATAGTGACATTTCGAATCTTGAGGGGCTGAAAGAGTCTAGGAACAGGGCTTCCATCGCTGGGCTGAATAGCAAGACCAGCCGGAGGATCCTGCTCGGGAGTGAAGAAGGGAACACCCTTTGCAGCCTTGTTGACAATGGGATGGCTGCATTTCTCAGTCTTTGCGGGGGCAGGAGTTTCGGGCCTCGATACGGGAATGCCGTGATGAGGATGGCAGATGCGGTTGGTGAGATATGCAGCCATGGTGATGAGTGTTGAGATGCAATGTTATGCTTAACGATCCTTCAGAAACCTCATCTTGAGAGTTGGGAACTGGAATTTATATACATGTTCATGATGGGTCAATGACGTTGTGATTAGAAATCTTTGACGTTTGAATTTTCGGAAAGCTCCAGCCAGATCTACGGGCGTAGGGCGCGAATCTTCACACTATGCACGGGCGATGAGCATTGATTCTTTCGCTGCATTGAAACATTTATAATGAATAACGTTGTCCAGGTGGTGGGTCAGTTATCTAAACTAGGCCTCTTGGTCTAGCAATGCCGTTAAAAATAAAGTATACAATTATAAATCCCGCTCGCCTTGAAAAACCATGTTCGGTCCGAATTATTTCCAACAGTTCTCCACGTATGTTCATCATGGGTCGAGGAATTTACTGTTCACTCGACGAAGCCTTCCGCTTCTTCGATGGCTTGAGTCCTGTTCTGTTGAAGGACCCGTTCGCCCCATCACGCCTGATGTGCTGTGTCGCTTGCGGCCCCGCTCGAGCTCTTCCGTTTCTTCTGTGTCTGTCTTGAGGTTTCCAAAACTCTTGCGACACCTCACTTTTCGCTCATCATCGGGATCCAAGAATCGATGGATGGTGCGGTGATCCAGAATGCGCTCCTCTTTGTCATTCGGTCCGGCCTTGTCCGTCTTTGGCCAGATGTACCCGTAAAGCTTCGAGTGCCGTTCGCAGCGAGGGCATGAAGCTCGTGTAAAATATGCGTTCTGTTGTACAAAGTAACCGTCACAGATGGTGCACTGGATCCAGGCCATCTCAGGTTCTGATAAGAGTAGCGGTGTAAGGAGGTAATCTCCCGGAACTCGCACTCTAGATGGGGGCGTATCTTCCTTATAGACACGACGTTGATATTTCTTTCGTTTTGGCTGATCCTCATCAACCACTTGACTGTCTTCGACAGTTTCGATACTGGTTGCGATAGGCTCGGTTGGTGGAGGTACCACAGTTGCTTCCTTGAGCTTCTCCGGTTCAGGTTCACTCTTAACCTCGGACTCTAGAGGTGCGTTTAAAATGGCCTGGATAGTCATGCTCTCAAGACCACTTCGACGGTTTCTCTCTCTCGTCATTTCAGCTGCTTGCTGCGGTGATCGTGAACCTTGACTGCTCTGAGGTGAAACCGGTGCCCCCTCTGTCTGTTGACTGCTCTTGTTCGCATTCCCTTTCATTGGAGTATGTCCCAGAGGCTCTGGAGTCTCCTTCTCTGGCGAAGTGACATCTGTCTCGACAACGCCACTTGAAGATTCACTGACAGTGACAGATGTACTGCGCGACGAATCGTCAATGATGATTACAGTCTTCTCAGCTGAAACCTTTTGGCGCTTCGCTGGAGTCTTGGGCGGTGTTGCCAGACTATCATGCTGTCGCTTTCGATTGTTGGTTTGCTCAGCGGGCGGAGACCTGACAGACGATGAATCGCGAGCTAGCTTTGATCCCCTCGAAGTCGCTTTTGTAATCCGTGGTCGCATATCAGGAGTAACTGATGGTGTCCGTGAAGAGCCAGAGATACTGTCATCTCTCCGTCTTCGCCGTAATGAGTAACCTTCTGACTTTTCCTGCTCAATACTAGTTTTCACTGGCACTGTGCCCTCTTCCGGTTCCCACGCATTCTGTAAGCGATCCTCACATGTCTTGCACAAGCATTCGCAGTTGTTCTCCCCGAAATAATTGTCTCCGTAAGTAACTGTAATCTCCTCCCCTGCCTCAATGGGTCTTGTTGCGACAATCTCGATTCCTGCATGGCTCGTCCTCATAAGTTTGGCGTTCGCATCGCAATCGTGGTTCGCAAAGCGGGCAGGGCCCATAAACAGGCTGGTGCACTTGCTTCGTGAGCTGACCACAATGCTGAAGTCCTTCTTCTGAGATGAGATTGCCTTTTCCTCCTCTGGCGTGATAATGACTTGAACACCGGATAAATATTTGATGGCCTCGTTGCGTCGGATTGGTCGTCTGGCTGTTACGGCAGCCTCGTGAGTAACAATTGTGTATCGATTTGTCGAGCTGACCTCCCACGGACAATCCGGAAGATAGATCTGAACATATCGCCTAAGATGCCGTCGGAAATTCTCCTTTTCATTATCGGTCTTCAATGCATTGTGAAACCGTTTGAGCCCGTTTGTTGCCAGCAATCGTTTCTCAGCACTTTCCAAGTCCTTCTTGAGAACCACCTCCTCTTGCAAGATCTTAGCGATCTCCTCCTCCCTCACACCTCTGGATGGATGATATGATGTGCGGTTTTTGGGGACCGTTGTCCAGTAAAAGACCTGCCTGTGTTAGAGTCGCATTGCCTCATGAGCGATGCTCAGCCGTAAACCACTCACATGATCGACCAGGGCGTCAGTGAGAATGTCATCATATGCTGACACTTGTGCCAACGTCATGCGCGGCTTTTTGGGAGCCGCTTTCTGTGATGGAGGCATTTTGCCTAATTCGATTCCACTCCCAAGCCAGTCCTGCTGTGTAAAGCTGTCGTCCAAGGAATAAAAGAGCGTACGTGTCCCTCGAAACTAGCTGTAAAAGTCCGAGCGAGAAAAGAGCGGAGATGTAGATCCTTGGCTCAGTATATGAGAGCCTTGCCAAACGATGCCACAATTGAAGCCTTTCGAATCTTGCAGAGCAATGCGCTGGAGTTGGAAAGAAAGAAGCCAAAGTTAAGCGCTTTATGTTGGATTTCAGCTAACTCAGTGCCGCAACGTCATAGGTTCCGTCTCTCTAAATAGGTAAGGAGCGTTTATCGATGGAACAAAGACAGACGAGGCTGAGACTTGGGTGAGTAAAAGATCGTGGCGCGGGTGCCTTTCAAGGAATCTGGCTTGAAGGAGGGAAGTGATGGAGGTTCAAGGTGGAATGACATGGTTGTAGCTCGCTCGGGTGCTTTCGAGGTTAGGGGGGCTTGCTTTGTTCCTCTTCCCTGGATCGAGGCCGGTTTGGGGCATTGGCCAGGCGACGGGTGGGGCTGTGTAGGCCCAGGAAATCACTCTCAAACATTAATTCAGCTCAAGTTGTCAAGCCATGGTACGGATACAATCATCAAAGGGTCTTTGTTGTTTGTTGGGGAGTGAGGTACAGTAGAGATCAGAATCAAAGAGATGCTATTTCGGTATTATACTCTCAAAGACCAGTCAAAGAGATACAATTCATGATAAGACGACACGATATCTCCAGATTTCTTTACCCCAGCTGAGATGATGAGATCCGATGGGTTCCGCTGCAATATGTGTGGCTTGAACTATGGCTGTGAGCACGTGATGCTAGTCCAAAAATTCAACGACAGGTTGGGCGATTGATGATATCCCGAGTTAGACCGTGGTGAGAGTTGAGTATTGAACCTCCGCGCGCGGAACACAGCCAAGATGATTCAATTAAAGGTACCTCAATCCTTCCCATCTTTTCAATCACTTGCTGACTGACCATGGTAGACAATGCTTAACTGCATCGACAACTCGGGCGCTGCCCTTGTCGAATGCGTCTTGGTCGTCGGCCAAAAACGACATGCCCGAATCGGTACGATACAACCCCACGAACACCTCACTCGATCCTCTCGAAATAACGCAACAGTTAACTAACAAACCTTAGGTGACCGTGTCGTCGTCGTCGTTCAGGAGCAGCGTGGTAGCTCCTCCGGTGGTATGGCCGGTATCTCTGCCGCCAACAAGGTCAAGCGAGGTGATATCCGTCACGCCGTCGTCGTCCGAACCCGATACCCTACACAGCGCCGAGACGGCTCAGTCGTCAAGTTCGACGACAATGCTTGTGTGCTGCTGAACAAGTCTGGAGACCCCGTGGGATCACGTATCAACGGTGCTGTTGGCGCAGAGCTGAAGCGCATGAAGTGGAGCAAGATTCTGTCAATGGCGCCTATGCAGGCATAAAGAATTGACAAGGAGTTCAGGGCGATTAGTGGATGGGCTGTTATTTACAAAAGACAGGATAGACCAGGGGATTGGTTTGGCTGTATAGGCCGTGTACGAGTGGAATACTGTACAATTACGAATATCACTACATTTGGCATTTGCGAGGCGTTGATACGAAAATACAGACACCTTTCAGCTCTCAAAACTAAAAATCACTGTGGTTGCGTAATTTGGAAACGTTTAATGTCAAGGAACTTATTTTGCATGATTAAAAAACTGAAGATGCATCTTGATAATTTACCCCTCCTACGGAAGGTGATGAGAAACTTGACCCTCAATCCTAAACGACGAAAGAACTGGGGTAAGCTTGGTACATTTGTGGCCCTCCTCCAAAATCTTATTCGCTGCTTTGAGCAGTCTTATACAGGATCATTGATAGAATACAATTTGCATTTCCCTCCTTATAACCTGGCGCCGGTGGCATAACCATGCCACAACCCTCTCTAAAAACGCCTTGCGAATTCAAATGATGATGCGAGTATCCTCCACAACTTGGGCGCCGACGATTCGTCGCCCGGGTATCGATACAAGGTTTCGCTTAAGTGAAAATGTGACCACACTCGCAGCAGACGTAGAAGAGTTTCTATCGTGGCGTTAATGAGCTGACCTCTGAAACGTACGTGCGAGAGCTTAACTTACCATGCCGGTTTCAGCGCTTCGCTGCTGAGACTGGAAAAACACAGCTTCGGTGTGCTGGCAACTAGGGCAGGTCTTTGTAGATCGCGGGAGCTGCAGCGCGCAGAAAAAAAATTAAGTCAGCCAGCAGTCTTTAAGCGATGACAAGCGGGTTCCAAAGAAGACGCGAGACACCCAGTGCTCCAACTGCTGTTTCCAACTTATACTTTGTCATGTGAACGGTCGGCCGCCAACTGCTCGCCGCCGGATAATGATGCCAGAAGCCCAGAGCATGTGCCAGTCAGCCCAAGATAGAATAATATGGTCGTGCCAGTCGTGTCGTGTCGCCAGTTACATAAATGTCGTGATACAGGATGTTTGTTGAAGATGCTCATGATTCACATTTCATGGACGAATCACAGCACATGGAGATCTCTTCGAGAAATTCTTCGCTGGCGTCGGAGAGGAAGTCATCAGACTCGGTCCTTGTGTCATCGTAGTCCTCGTCCATCATCTCCTCGTCGTAGTCGGCGAAAGGATCCTCCCATGGCAAGGTGAACTGGCACATGCCCGTGATGGGCTGACTGACTTTCTCGTTGGAGACGACCATTTGGCAATCGGGCTGGCCGCAAGAGGTGCACAAGATGACTCCGCCACAGCCGTAACAGAGAACAGGTGGAAGATGACTAACCGTTGGATCGGAGCCAACATCCTGGGTGACACCGGCGGTCTCACCGGCCGAGGTGTTGAGGACGTTGCGGAAGACGCAGGTAGACTTGGCGTCCTCGGTGTACTGGCAAGTTCGGCAGGTAAACTGAAGCTTGTGAGCATCCTCGTCCTCCTTGGGATAAAGCATGTTTGAGCATTCGGAGCAGAATCGGAAGGTGATCTGTTCGAGCTTCTTGTCGCCTTCGGCGCCCTCGTAAGAGGTGGTGGATTGGGGGGTAGCCATTTGGTCGGTCGGCGGTTGTATGGGGTGGTTCAATTTGAAGAGAATGCTTGGTTGCTTTTTATGAAGATGCAAGAAGCAAAAACAAATCTGAAAGCTGAAATATCGAATAGATATTTCAAGCTGTGAATGAGAGATGGCGATTGTCGCTCTAGAATAGAGGTCGTGCTGTTGTTGAAGAAGAAAGAAGGGGAGAAGTAATGGATGAAAGGCGACAGGGCTGGAAAATAGTTCAAGTGGGAGGGGCTTCTGGCTTGCGCTGGTTTTCCTGTCCCACTTTTCCGTGCAAGTCCTTGAATTTGGTTGCTTGTTGGGTTTTTTTGGGGTTTGGTGCCTTGAGCTTGGGCTTGGGCTGTGTTGGGTTTATAATAGACAGTTGGCAGCCAGCCACAAATTCAGAAGCTTTACAGCTGAGAAATTGGTGATTGTGCAGGCTTGTGATTGACGGGCGCTGTTCAAAGTCCGTAGATTCGTGAACAGATGATAGTAAAATTACAGAGGAAAAGAAGAGAAGAACAAGGCTTCAGTGTTGGGGTCGGTTGAGTTTTGTACGGAATGCATAAGCTGCAAGTGACTTGAACAAACCAAGGCACAGCATAAACAGTGGGTGATTCAGCGCGTTATCCTTCAGCGGCCTCGTGTGGACTGTCACACGTGGGCCGTCTACAATCGAAACGAGACGAAAATTACCTATGTCCCTCTACCGCGCCTTGTTATTGCTGACTCGTTATCTCTATTTCACGGTCTCACGCTGCGAGTGGCAAGGCAAAAACACTGGGGGCAATTCATTTATCGACAGGGGTTGGTTATTTGCGGTGACTCACGTCTTCGTCTTCAACTCTATATGAGGCGGTGATGCCTTAGAGTCATCTAATCATGAGGCAGCCAGAAATAATTGGTACCTACGCGTGCATAAAACAACATCGCTGTGAATGCTTTGAAGAGAGCTCTTATTGGATGATGCTCTCTATCCCAGCTGAACAGCTACGGAGGTTTGTCCGGCATAACGAGGCTGGTCTCTGTATGTTCACATCATCACTGGTGCGTTAATCAGGCACAATGTAACCTCCGTCACAGCGAGGAGTAAACTAGAGTGACGTGCATGTTAGAAATATGCGTGAAAAGACATCTCTCGAATGGGGGACCAGAAACAAGACGCAGGAACATGGTTCTCTGCCACTTCAAACAGCATTAACTGGGTAAGGCGTTGACAAGTGATCAATAAGTGGCACATGGAGGGCTACGTGAGGTCCACGAGACCATCACGATCGTACCAAGGCGGAACTTGAGACACGATCAACACGAAAAAGGCCGCAGACACGTACACGTGTAGATAGTACGTAGACCATGGTATTCGTAATTGGCCGAGAGAGGATATGCTGGTGAGTTGGTAGGAAGTTGTTCTTAGGCCTAGAGTAAATTGTCCGATCTGACGCTTGGAAGGTCGGTGATTAAACGATTCGTGCCTCAGGGCGGGGTGGGCCATGAAATAGAAGATACGTTATTTCCTTGCGTGAACTATTCGCAATCTGAATGCGTTGGCCAACTCACTCAGGTTGTTAATGTCTTTGCCGTCAGCAAACAAACCACACTTGCCATCCCACGCGTAGTAGTACACCTCAGCCTTTAACTTGGTGATACCATTTGCTCTGACCCAGTCAGAGGTGTTCAAAGAATGATTCCACAAAGTGATCGAATACTCAACAGCGAGGTTTCAATTACACATCGCCTTCGACTCTGAGGTGTTAATACGTGGAATCAAGGCTCTCAAGGATAACCACTTATTCGAAATGCAAATGCTGCCTTTATATCTCTTCTGGCTGTATTAAAGGAAGGCTTTACGTCTTTATTGAAGTGGCAGCATGGTGACATGTCTCACAATATGCTCTGGCCCCGAATATCTTACCTGATTGTACGATGAGATTAGATAACTGTTTCTAATTAAGCGGCCCAGGGCAATTACGCGTTTTTAAACATGTTTTCTCGCAGCCATGCACATTCTCTATCACTCACCAACTGAAGTTGAATGTCTCTGGTGTGAAATAGGGCACCTGTCCTGGGGGAGCAAAACATCAGCATTAATACAGGATGTTTAAATAAACACAGTAAAAGCTATAAAACCTTAGCATAGATATCCTAAACTTATGATAATTTACCTCAATCTTTTTATCATTTAGAATCAAGTTGTTAAGTTTTCTTTTCTTCCCAAGCCTGCGTTCCTCCAACTTAGGGCGAATGTAATAGTCTGATCTTGATGGCAGCACAGTCTTCGCCAACCCTGCTCCCTTCTTTTACATATTAAATTCCCAAGTCTGGCATCAATAGAAGCAAAGGAAAACATATTTACCTAATGATTATTCGTAATTAACTTCCCCGACTCTTCCGTCAAAGTTTTCGCGTGACCATGATTATACTTGTAGACACTCAGCTAGCCACTTAACCTGTAGACTATCGATTTCCCGGCTGGCATCTCCGTGTTATTCTATTCCACATTCAACTATCCGAACCAGGTTCAGGGCCAGTGACAACTGACAGATCTGCAGGTTGTTCCGAATGGATGGAAGCGCACCTCCGCATTTTCCCTTTGGTACTGGTACTGTGTGGGAGGGATGGCGGAGAAGCTGGCTCAGTTGAAAGGCTCCGACAGACAGAAGCTCCGAAGTTCACCGTCAATACTGCATCTCTCCTCTGTCAAAACTTGCGAATGCCGTCCGAATGCTGTTTCTATCAACTGTATACACCTCAGAGATTACTGGCTTAGAAAGTCCCCGGAGTGTATGTGCCTTCAGCCACGACGATGCCGAGCGTCTGGTGACAAGTGACCCCTTGATTAAGCATGCACTAAAGACTGATCCCATGATCTAAAGCCAGTAAGCAAGGTTTATTACCAACCGAGTTGGATATATCCCTCGTTAAGAGAGGTAAGGGCGTAGTATTGAGGCGCTTGTTAGAGGTTGAGTCGCTGCAACGCTTCGAGCCTTTCAGCCTATCACAGCGCCGGGTAGCTCACCCACCCACTGAACGCTCCTTCTGTTGTACAGCAAAGTTACGGCACGTCATTGTTCCAGTTAGACCCAACCCAGCGAGTCGAGAAGCGACGGGAGGACCCAGCTCCATCAGCTCCAGCTTACCATACCTTAACTGGTAGCCCATCCATCTCATCACTCCTCTTCGCAGCACATTCTCTCAAGCTGCAACTTTTGCTTCCCTCAAAGACGACTTTTTTTGACGATCGATACCCCGACGACGACGCTGAACACAGCTCATTTTTGCTCTCGCTTATACCCACTTCACTAAAGTCAACAACAGATATAAACATGGTAAGCAGCTCAACAGCAAGCCTCGACAACCACCGCAGATCCTTCGAGATCTCTTGTCGCCCCCTCCCTTAGCTGCGTCAATCAACTCACAGACTCAATTCATCATCTAATACTCACACGACAGGCTGACACTGGTCTTCCTCCGGGCTGGGAGGTCCGACACTCCAACTCCAAGAACCTCCCCTACTACTTCAACTCTGCCGAGAAGCTCTCACGATGGGAACCTCCCTCCGGCACCGACACCGAGAAGCTTAAGCATTATATGGCTACTAACCACAGTGCTGGCTCTCGTCCTGGTGCCGTTGCTGGTGTTCCCGAGGGCAAGATCCGTGCTGCTCATCTACTAGTCAAGCACCGCGACAGTCGACGACCCAGCAGCTGGAGAGAGGTGCGCATACCCAACCACAATATCCGACAGGCGCATTGATCGCTGACTAACACAATTGCTACAGGCTGAGATCACGCGCACCAAGGAGGAGGCCCTTGAGATCATCCAGGACCACGAGCAAAAGATCAAGTCTGGTAGTATCACACTTGGTGAGCTCGCTCTCACCGAATCCGACTGCTCTTCTGCCCGTAAGCGAGGCGACCTCGGATACTTTGGCAAGGGAGACATGCAGAAGGAGTTTGAAGAAGCTTCCTTTGGCCTCCAGCCTGGCCAGATGAGCGGAATTGTGGAGACAGCTAGTGGCCTTCACTTGATTGAGCGGTAAGTCCAATGTCTGTGGTTTGAGCTCATTACTGACTGACTTTCCCCAGCCTGGAATAAATTGAAAAGTATATATAATTGACAAATTTTGTAAATTGACAAAGCAGAGCGTATCGTTGACGTCCTCGCGCAATACCTCCCGATCACCTTTGCCGATATCCGTTGAAGTGATCTATATGTGGCTGACTTGGACGTCATGTTTCAAACTTCAGTGAGACTAGCAGTCTTTTAAATCTTGATTGTCTACATTATTCTTCCATGTCTAAGTATCTACAGTACCCGGCCACAACTGGCTTCTACCAGACTTGCTCTTTGTCTTTCTATCCGTCTTCCTAGCAAGTATATAACTCTAAACACCAGGTCACGAACGCTACCACGTCTATCCTGCCGAGATTCTATCGCCATTTCTCTTCAGCTGGCCAGACCCAACACAGCGCCTTTGAAAGGTTCGACAGTCGTGAACACCACCGTCATGACACCGGAGACTGTCATAGCAAGAGCAGCGTACGGAGCTGCGCGACTTCTAGTCTCGTACAGATACGACACGCCCATGGCTGCGCCGTTGATACCAACCGTGATACCGGCCGAGATCGTAAAGGGATCATCGCCACTTGGCAAATCCCTTTGAGCTGTTCTCAGCAGAGGCTTCAGGCTCAGACGTGAGGCTCTACCATCCGAGTCGGATATGTTGACGCCTGAATGGGAGACACGGTCTTCTCGTCTGACGCCTAGTTTGTCGAGCACAAATGGATAGCAAAGCTGACCAAGGATTCCGTTGCTTACCACGAGGGCAGCATTCACACCGAGATTTCCACCAAGTGCTTCCATGGCCGGTTTGGCAAGTGCCAAAGTTGTGCTTCGTGCAGCGAATGCCAGCGCTGCGGGTGCGTTTAGACCGACAAGCCTCCCTCCCAGGACCGACAAGAAGACATTTCCAGCTGCGGCTGCCGTTGCCAAAATGATAGTGAGGAAACCGGCGAGGCTGAAGAGCTGTCGTTGGCATTCGTATAGCTTAAACCCCCATATCAGAATTCCGCATTCAAGGATCGAAAGTGCAGCGTCACCGGCGCCAAACCACGGGCTTCGTCCATCCGAAAGGGGAGTTCCAGTTGCCACAGAGGTCCAAAGGACATAAAGGGGCGTCCCTCCGCTGAAATTGCGCAGTACTTTGTCTATACTGCCGTAGCCATATGCGCCCGCTTTGGCTCGAGTGTATGCCGTCATGAGGAGGGTCGTGAACAGGACAGGATTCATAAGCGTGACGATCGTGTTCTTGAGCTTCGGCATGTCGGTGCAAAGTTGGGAGGTCTTGAAGGCCCGCTGGAGTTGTAGTGTCAATACCCAGACGAACCAGAGAACGCAACCATCGAGGATGCGGTCATCGTCAGTGGCGGCAGCTACTGGTGCTCCAATCACAAAGATGGCGAGAGACGATGCGATCAGTGGAAAGTTGGACATCCAAAAGTGCCAAACCTGTGACACCGGAACCGGCTCCTTGGAAACAACGGATGATCGTTGGCTGCCTGTTGCTGAGGCTGCTTCGTCCGGCCCGGCTCTCGGCGGGTTTGCTACCTTTTCGCGACGGCCAAACATACGCTGCTGTCCTTGATCCAGAGTTGAGTCGGAGAGCCAGCTGGTTTCGATCCGGGGAAGAGTTCCTGTGATAGGTTGTGGAAGGCAAAAGTCGTCGGGCACTTGACCAGTCATTCGCGCCACACAGCTCATAACGAGAAGCGAGAGGGCAAAGACCATGGCCCAAGAAGCAAGGTTCGTAATTACTGGAGAGACGATGAGAAAGGTATTCGAGGAGGTTTGCACTGAAACATACCAAAGTTGCCAACGACGCAGCCGATATCGCGGCCGCTGAGAATATCGCTCTGGTTGAGCATCACGAGAGGAATTGGAAAACCCAAGCCAAGATGAACATTGATGAAGTCGATCTGAAACAAAAGTTAGTGCTGCCGTTTTGGAGAATGGTGTTCACTTACCTTGGATTTGATGTGCCTTCGATACACACCATCAACATCAGCGAAGCACAGGTAGGCCACAGCCATGAAGCAAAATGTCAGAACCATTCCAAAAATAGAGGAGAAGAACTCGAGATGCACAGGAGCCAACGCCCTACTCAAACCCCATATGATGACCTCGCTCATGAGATAGACGACGACGACCCAGCCAAACTGCAGCACATTGCTGGCGACAGTGATGAATCGCTTCCTCCAGAGATCTGATAGCGACATGTCTCGGGCTGCTTGAAACAGTGATTGTGGGGAGTTGATCCATGATGGCCTCGAGAGGAGCGGATTGCGAGCTTCATTTGAGGGTCTGAGACAGCGGAGGATTTCAGAAACGTTGTTTCTGATGGTAGTAGTCATGGTGCAACTACAACTGCAACTGTAACGTCGACGTGATGAGCACAGCCAGGTTGGTGAGGGTGAAGAAGCACAAGGTCGGCTGTTTTGGAGGCGTTACACATGAAGATACAATACACCCCTTTCGCGACTTGCGGAAGGGTGACTGTTTAAAAAGGGCTCGAGGGACAAGCGAGATGTGTTGAGAAAAGAGGGATTGGAAACGGCCCGGGGGTGAATGGGGGGAGGAGAAGTGTTGACAGTGACAAGGCCAAGCCGGCCGGCGGTTTGCACTGGCAGAGCGTATTCTGCAGTCAGTGGTCACATATTCACAGTTACAGGTCTGTTTGAAACATATTGTCGTTCTATCTGTTGACGTGTGCAGCTCTTTTTGGAAAGATGATGTAGGGACCCGACATATCTCCAATCTAGATCGGCCTGTTACCGAGCATGTCTGAAGGAATTGGACCACATTTGACCATGTAAGATTGGCTGCATATGATATCTTGTTTGCGTCGGTTTGACACATTCAACGGGAAGAACGGGACTGGACCGCCTTGAAGCCAGACCGTCTCGTTTGAAGGGTATTCTTCGATCTTGTATCATTTCTTTTCCCGTTACGAGGGTTGTTTGACAAGACGTCATGATGGAGAGGGCCAGAAATAGATTGAAACATGCCTATGTTCCCCGTGGGGAGTTGATGTACAGATGAGCAATGGATATATGAGGTTGGAGACGGTTTCTTGGTCACGACAGGGAGGACGATGCTGGGGGACGTGGGACGGGAGGCTCAAACGGATGAGGAGGGGGACGTATCATATATGCAGATGACGAGAATGATGTATCTCAAGTGTTTGCTAAGCTATTTTTTACTTTTGTAAGCTGATATCTGAGACTTGCATAAAAGCAAGCATCTTGTCAAACAGTTTTGAAGATAGTGGTGCTGCAGTGTCTTGCAATGGCAGTGTATCGACAGGACATATCCCCTGCATCAAACAACCTAAACGCATGCACAACCGTTGCGATCTGAGAATATTTCTCTCTTCACCAATAATCGCCTCTTGTAAAGAGCATCAAGATGCCCCTGGAAGCTCGCCTCATGCAAGATGCGCTGTAGATGCTGTGGCACGCTAGCCCCGCCTTCACTGGTCTTTAGGTGTACGTCCACTGGAAAAAAAGTGCCGCCAAAGGTCCAGGGGTTGTTTGACCGCCCGGGATCTTTGGGCCGACATTTAACTTAACGTCTGGGGCGTTTGTTTTGTTTGAATATGAGGTTATCTTGAGCATCATCACGACGGGACGACACAGCATTGACGTTTGAGTGAACTGATTTTGAAAGCCAATCGCTCGTATTATTTGTTTTTCTATTCACAGCTGGGATTTATTGTTTGGGTGGACAACACTTGAGGCTCAGTACACCACCAATCTCTCTATTCATCGTCCTCAGCAACATCTCCATCTTTTCCCAGGGACGACTTGACTTGTGTCAATCAACACCGCTACTCAATCAAACCCTGCAAGGCAAAACGTTAGCTGTACCACCCCATCACGGACGGTTACTTCAAAAAACGCCACCTCGCTATTCCACAGGTCCAGAATGGATCTCAGCCCCAAGCACCGCGCCGAAGCCCTGCTTCTCAAGGCAGCCCGCACGTACGGCATCCCCGCCTCCAAGGAAGACGTGCAACACGCCCTATCAGACGCTTCATTCGTCGACTGGGCGAATCTGCACCTCGCGAGCGATCACCTCCTCACGGGTGATGAGCTGGCACTGTGAGTCGTTACCTTTTGTGTATCTGTTTATGTTTTATGCTGATGGGGTTAGGTATACTGCGCTTGATAAGAGCGGGCAGGTTGACAGGTTGGCGGATCTGCATGATTTGGGAGAGGTGCAGGCGGTGAATGAGGATGATGTGAGGGCGGCGATTGAAGAGCTGAATAGGTCGACGGCTACGATATCGAAGCAGACTGAGACGTTGAAGCAGCAGCGTGATGCGCTGGCGAGGTTGGTGAAGAAGCGTGATGAGGCGGAGACTCAAAGGAGGGATCTTGAAGAAGCGCGTCTCAATAAGACGAAACATGCCTTGAAGAAATTGGTGTTTGAGGTAACACAGACTAGTCCGAGGTCGTTTGAGATAGGGAGTTGCTAATGTGGTGTAGGTTGATGGTGAGGCACAGAGTCTGGAGTATCGTGTTGCAGATCTGGAGCAGATTGCTAAGGACTCGCGATCGAATCTTAAGAAGACTGTCGATACGGTGTTTCAGTCTGATGATAAGCTACTGTCGAGTTTGCAGAAGCTTGGGTGGGAACTTGATCAGCAGGATCCAGAGGAGGAGAAGACGATTGAGAAGTTGAGGGAGACTTGTATGAGGTAAGTCCTCCGCGTATCATTGTATTAATCTGTGCTAATTTGTGTAGGTTGATCAAGACCACTGTTGAGACGCTGAGGACGAGGTTGGATAGGATTTATCTCGAGGCTATCCTTGATGCGGAGCGCACGGGGGATGTCAAGGCTGCTACTCAAGAAGACGTTAAAGCTCTCGAGGAAGAGCTCGAGTCGCTGTACTCGGAGATCTTGCCTGTTGCACAAATGTCTGCTGAGCAGCAGCATTTGGAACCAGCGCTGAAGGCTACGAATGCTCAGAGCGGACAGAGCATACATCGCTCAGCTGTAGCAGTTTCTTACGTATGTGCATTCCAACATCATATTCTTGTGTCGCTAATGTTGTCTAGGTCAACGAGTGTCTCGACTATCTCGTAGAAAGAATAACACTCCTCACAGACCGTGTCGAAACTCTCAAGTCCCACAACGCAGCAGCATCTTCCATCATCGCTACAGCCAAAGTAGAATCATCGGCCTCACTATCCCCCGAAAAGAAGAAATCTATCAGAGCCGCAATGCCAGCATCTCCCATTCGAAACCCCTCACCAATTCGCATGCGCGCCAACACAGATGGTGCGCGTCGCGGCAACAACAATAGACGTCGCTCATCCGGCATTCTCGACGAACCCGCAATCGAAGCCCTTCTCCGTGATTTAGCGCTTTCACTTCCAGACGCAGAAGAAGCTTCCATTCAAGACCAAGTATCAGCTTTGAACAAAGCGTTCACCGAAAGATCTGGTAAAACTACAGATGTGGTGCGCAATGCGCAGGATAGCTTTGAGACGAGCGTTACTTCGAGGTTGGACGATGCTAGGTTGGCGATTCAGCTTTTGCGTGATAGTGTATTGGCGGAGAGTCCGTTTGGGGAGATTAAGATGGTTGATCCGGAGTTTGAAGGGTCGATTGACGTGTTGGGTCAAGAGGTGGATAAGGTTAAGGAGAAGTTGGATGGTGTTGTGGCTAAGAAGGTGTTGGCGAAGAGTGTGAAGAAGGATGAGTTTGTACAGAGATGGGCATCATAGAGAAATTCTCGTGAGATGCATACATGATCTTATCATTAAATTTATTTTAATACTGATTATACATGCAGCCATGCATGGTCGATAAACATAGGCTGCGAGAATATACTATCGAGAGAATACTGCTCCAAGCCTTCGTAAATATCAGCAGTCATCGAATCACCAAGCGAAGTCTGTCGTTGGTCCGTTCGTCTCTCACCAACAGGGTGAACAAAAGTCGTTTGCACACTAACAGTTGTCTTTGAAGCATCAGATTGACTGCCCTGCGTACCATCAGTCGTAGGCCGCGGTGCTACTGCGTCCATGATATCCGAGTCGATGAGTTGCCAGATCTTCGAGGGCTGAAAACTAATCATGTTGTTATCCTGCGCTTGACTCGACATTGTTTGTAGTTGATGTAAAATTTCTCGCTGTCCAGGTTAGTATGTACTCCAAGTCGGGTGAGCTCTGACAAACCTTGTGTATACTCCTTGGTGAAGGATCAGGCATCGACTCTAAAAACTCGATGCATTTTCTATAATTCTCCTTTGATGTTTCTGACACTTTCGCATCCCTCGCATACTGGAAAAGCCACGGTATTGTCGCCGTCGCAGCGACTAGATCGCCTATTAATGGATCATACACCATTAATCCACGATCTATACAGGTTTGGACTAAGCGCGCTACCCAAGCTGAGTGAAACATAGCTTGATCGACAGTTTGTTGGAGGAATAGTCTCGGTTGAGACGGTCGATTCGCTCTTCTAAGGGTAACAAGATGGATGAATGGGTGGTTCAAAAGTCCTTGTGTTGCATGCGCTGTGATTTGGAAGAGAAGCCATGGCGCCCAGTACTCTCGATGTCTTTCGAATTCCTCTGGCGTTCGTTCCGAAAAGCCCACGTTGCGAACGAAGTGTATATGACCGAGTCTAGACTCAAGATCATATAGTGTATTCGTCAATTGGTAAAAGTTGGAATTCGTATCAGCAGGGTTATCGGCCTTTCCGATATGCAGCGCATGAAGGTATGAGATAACATCACCACAGAACGATACTGCACGCACAGCATGTGATGTTATACCAGGATCTGTTCTTAAGTCATCGCGAATACTTTCTAGATCTGGTGCATATTCTTCATCGCCTAGATATGCCGGTGGTGAGGGCTCTCTTGCGCTGCGAGGATATTCTGGTTTGGTGTGTGTTTGGGAGAGGAGAGTGAAGCGAGGCGCAAAGCCTTTTTCGAGGATGAAGACACTCCAGTAACATCTGAGGCTGGCGTCGCCTTGGGGACTGTGAGGGGACTCTGAGTAGCCTGCTCCTCGGACGAGTTCGAGTCTGCTGGCTGCTCCTATTGTCATCAGAGCCAATGCTGGTCTTCCCTCTGAAGCTGGGTTAGTGTTGTAGTGATCAAAGAGAGTGGGGTGGGTACCGAGGATGTCGCCTAGAGCAAGGAGGCATAGAGCTTGTGAGATTTCTAACTGGGCTGTTCCTCGCATGGCAAGTTCGAGTACCATATCTCGCGCAGACCTCGCATGGGAGTGAATCAAGTCAGCTTCTTTCGCACTGCTCGAATCATATGGCAGGTTTGAAAGCGCCAATGCCAAGAAGATCCATTGGACAAACATGGGGAGTCTCTCAATTCGATCCCGCAGACCTTCTGGATTGAATAGAGGCAGTGGTTGGAAGTATAACCGCCTTCGGTATTCTTCTACAGCATGGTCAAGTGAATCCGGCGATGGGCTTGCCTCTGTTGCTGAAGGCCTAGTACTTGTGAGTTTATGTGCAGATGATAAGGTACAGAGAAGTGCTTACCAAGATACTGAGACTTCATCATTGATGCTTACTCTGTTCAATCGTCTTGAAGCGCTTTCGACGAAAGATCCGGGCCTGTTTGTGTGCCTCGGCAACGAGTCTGGAGTCAAGGCTGAGCCATTGCTCGACGAGGCAGCTTGAGGATGACTTGACACCTGTTAGCTGTTGCAGCAACAGTAAAATCACGGCCTTTCTCACTGAATAAGTTCGTATATCTCATCACCCCGATTCTCAACACTCGAAACACGATCCCTCGAACCTGGTTTCCTGGTAACTCATAAGACAAGTCATTCAGCCAAGATCACAACTCACGCTCTAGAAGTCCTCCTTCTTCGCTTCACAGTCTCTCGATTCCTCGGTAAATATTCACAAGGCTGATTCAACCTCTCACAAAAAGAGCACACGGGTCTTTCTCCCGTACACCTCGTTTTCTTCCGTCTGTTTCCGGATTAGAAAAAGATACACTTGTAAATACACCATACGACTCACCGACAGCTCTCGCACGCACGCCGGACGGATGATTCGGGATTACCTGTCATTGTGAAGTCGATAGTGGGGCTGGTGGACAGGCATTCAGAGGAAGCATATACAATACAATATGTAGGTGGGATGAAGAGGATGGGACACGGATTCTCCGTGCCCACCTTTACAGGGAAAAGAACACGTGACTCAATTTGGAGAAGCTTACGGATGACCCCGAGATACTGGCTTTTTAAATATTAAAAAGATACCGAATTCCAGAGCTTTTTCCTTGGGCGTATCTCATGATTTTGAAAGTTGATCTAGTGATAGCGTTATTAGTGAGTCGTTGACCGGAGAATTGTCGTGATAGTTTTCCGTGCCCGTTGGTGAAGAGACGGTGAAACACGATTGGTCAGTGTCTCTGGACACGGAGTTTTAGACCAATTTTCCGTCTTGGACATCGACTTATACAAGTCGCTTGTCTACTATAAGATCAGCTACTTGTTTCTTTCTTTCCATTCTTCAGACCATTACTTGTTCTTATCACTATTATCTTCTTATCTCAACATCAACATGACTTCTAGAACGCCTGCATCAAAGAACGAGCCCATCGTCATCGTGGGCGCTGGTGTCTTTGGCCTTTCAACTGCCCTTGAACTCAAGAAGAGAGGTTACCAATACGTTACAGTGCTCGATCGATATCTGCCACCCGTGATAGATGGAAGCAGTGTTGATATCTCACGTGTGATTCGCGTGGAATATGCTGATCCTTTCTATGGCAAGATGGCTACTGAAGCCCTCGAGGGTTGGACGGGTCAATATTCACAGCACTATCACCAGTCGGGCTTTGTGATGCTCACTGATGCTTCTGGAAACTCCTTTGTTGAGCAGAGTAAAGAGTCAAACAAGACTCTTGGTGGAACACTGGAGGAGTATGAGAATGCACACGATATTCGAAAACAATTCCCCGCTGTTCAGTCGCAGCTTGATGGCAAGAAGGCGTACTTCAACAAGACCGGTGGTTGGGCGGATGCAGAGTCTAGTATACAACAAGTAGCTACGGAGTGTTCTCTTGCTGGCGTGTCGTTTATCACAGGCCCAAGAGGCAGGGCTCTGTCACTACGCTACAGCGACAAGAAAGTCACTGGTGTCAATGTCGCAGAAGGTGACACTATTCCTGCCGCACAAGTCATCATTGCCACTGGAGCATGGTCAAACACACTCCTCCCCATCAGCCACGCCTCATCAGGCTCTGGACAGCCAGTTGGCTTCATACGCCTCACCCCAGATGAAGCAGAGAGACTCAAGGACATGCCCGTCATCATCAATCTCAGCACAGGAGTATTTGTCTTCCCACCTACGCCAAAGACACATATTCTCAAGATTGCTCGCCACGGATATGGGTGGGCTACTGAAGTGGAGGTAAAAGATCCTCTGGGCCAGGTCCGAACAGTATCATCACCCAAGCGAGATGGAAACAACGCTACTACCAATTATTTACCTGCAGATGCACTACAAGCTCTTCGTGAGGGGTTACAAGATCTCGTACCCGAGGTTGCAGACCGGGAGTGGTTGAGAACACGACTTTGCTGGTACTCTGATACACCTGAGGGAGACTTTATCGTGGACTATCATCCTGTTCGTGAAGGTCTTTTCCTTGCTACGGGTGGTGCAGGACAGTGAGTTACCCATAACACCTAACGTGAAGTTGTACTGACGATGATGTAGTGCTTTCAAATTTCTCCCTGTTCTGGGAAGATATGTTGTTGACTGCTATGAGAATAAGGCTTCTAAAGAGCTTCGACATAAGTGGAGGCTACGAGCGCCAACTGGACAAGATATGGTGAAGCAGGGTGATGGAAGTCGAGGTGGTCCTCCTTTGAGGAAGTTGACAAGAGCTGAGCAGGCCAAGCTGTGAAAACAATAGATGTATTGGTTCATTGAGGACGATAGACTGCCAAGATAAACAGAAGTATACACCAAAACCGAAGCATTATCACAACCTGTGAACCATGACCGGTGGTCTTTGCGCTACGAGTTACTTCGTTCCATGATACCACGGTGATTATGCGACATGAAGCAGTGTACCAGTCATGATCAGGGACAAGTCCATGTCCATGGGCGCATACAACATCGTACGCGTTTCGCATACCACATAGAGCAATGAATGTCTCAGGTAAGCATGCTAAGAGAACTAATGATTGTTTACGAAGTACATGTCACGCCTACGTTTACGCATGGCCCCTACGATGGTGTTTTGGTGTTGTATTATGTGGGATATGGACATACGTGTGACATGTAATATCCCAAAGTTCGGTGACTGGACTCGACCCCGTCACCGGCTGTGTCTGACCACTCACCACGTTTGTGATGGCCCTAGCCAAGAGGAGCACATGTGAAAGCGTTCTTGACGGTTCCGTGATCATACTGGTCGATCTGCAGATGATATTAGCTGAGGGTTACATAAGACGTTTGTGTCAGTTGACTTACAATATCGATGACGGCGGAGTAAGTTCCAGCAACCAAGAAGACAAGGCCCATGATGAAGATGATGGCGTTGACAATGCTCGAAAGGATGTTCTTCTTGCTGTACCATTTTCCTTCCCTCAAAAGCATGAACCACATTACTGCGGGCCAGTATAGCGTGAAACCCGAGTTCAGCAAACTGGAAGTGATGGCGATCAAGTCGCTGAAGAAGGGAATAGCCTCGGCGATGACAAAACCAATCCAGGTGAAGATGCTGATGAGAAGGAGCCAAGAGATCCAGCCCTTAGGGGTATTGATATACTTGGCGATCGAATTCTCATAGATGCGACCGTGGATGTAGCGCACGGCGACAGTCGTGTTGATCGAGCCGCTGATGAAAATGACTGGTAAGGCGACGCCAAAGGCAACCTTGGCAACAGTATGGCCTGCAGATAACAGAGCTGGAGATTTGACATCGACACCAACGAAGGAGTAGATGAGAGCACCAGTGAGGGTATAGATGACAATTTCGATACCGCCGAGTGTCCAAATAGCCTTCATATAGTCGGTAGGCGTGTGCATTTCATCCATGAAGCTGAACTGCGAGATAGAAAAGCTGTATGCGAAGAAGATGTTGCAAAGCGCAATAAAGGCCTGAGCGAATGTGACATCAGGCTTGGGCCAGGCGGACCAATTGGCTGGCTCAGGTGCATCAGAAGCTCGAATACCAGTCGCGATGATAGTAACTCCAATAGCTGCGATAATCGATGCGAAATCGATATAGCCCAGAATAGCTACCTCTGCGAAACTAGGAGGCACAGCAAGAAGAAGCAGCAGGACAGCTGAGATAACACCCCAGACAAGACCACAGATATTACTCTCAGTCAAAGTCGCAAAGGCAATAGTCCCCGTCAAGCAATGCGACGCCGTGAGGAGCAACAACTGCAGCGTAACCATGACACCAAAAGCCTCAGCACCCCATCGTCCAAACATGAGTCCTCCCGCAGCAGGATAGTGCTCTACATGCGGATACCTAACCTTGACCTGCCCAACAATATACGACGTGTAAATCGCAATAAGCCCAATGCCAATCGAGCAGATAACGCCCGCGACCATGCCCAGCGTCGCGAAAGCGCCGGGGATGGAGAGGGAGCCGAGGGCGACGGCCTGGACGATGAGAACGATGGTGAGGCGCTTCCAGCCGAGACGGCTGAACTTGGCTTTGCCGTCGAGGATCTTGCGCTTCTCGAACTCGGTTACTTCGCCGACCATTTTCTCGCTGGTGGAATCGTCATCTTGGGCGATGGGGCTGGAGAGGATGTTGTTGTCCTGAGGGCCTTGGGGCTTGTCCTTGTTTTTGCTGGCGGTGGAGGCCGCGGGGGTGATGGAGGAGGTCATTTTTATGTTTGGTGAGTGTAGCTTAGTCTCCCATTGTCACACAGACTGTTTGTTTGGTGAACTTGTTAAGAAGTTCAGAGAGTGTGAATGAGTATGAGGGTGTGAGTGAAGAGAAGGGATTGGGCTGTCTTTGTAGGGCCACGGTATATGACTACCCCTTTGGCCCGACGTCGGATGGGACGTGGAGACTGTATATTGACCATCTGGATCCATGTGAGGAGAGGCGAGAATTAAGAAAAAAGTTTGTCAGTCCATGGCAATGGCATGTCATACGAAAAGCCAGAACCGGGTCATTCCACGATCCATGATGGAGTACAAGTGGATCATTCCGTGGTGTTTCTAGAAGGATTAGCAAGTAAACCGCTTTTAAACGCCCCTAATTGGTTCAAGTAATGGGGCTCAAATAATAGCCGAATCAGCTAACGTCGATAGCTCAACAACATCAGATTTTTATAAGACTTTTCCTCAACTCCTCATGCAGCGTTTACTGCAATTCCTCACGAATAGATGACAATTGCATATAACAATTAACTTTTCTCGTCATTCTTGCTAAAAGGAAAAATTTATTTGGCTGGGGAAAGCTTGTAAAGGTCCCTGAAAGAGAGAAGAAAAAAGCTGATCGTTTTTTGTGGATTCTGTTACTCAAAAGTCGGTTCATTTTACCTAATCATCCTGGATCCAAGCGGAGGCACCGAGTCAGAAGCTTCAGCAAGATGGGCTGTCGCCCCCTTGAATTTTGATAATTTACAGAAAAGACGCGGAGCCGAGCCGAGGGAAAAGAAGAGGTGCCGGCTGGTGTGGAGGAGATTGAGAAGTTTAAACTTTATATGGTGATTGCTGCATCAAGTATCACGACTTGTAACTGTGGTGTTGAGCTGCACTGCGTGGGGATACGGGTATAGACGGCACTATTCATTATAGTTGAAAGCTATTCTATGGTCTAGCAAAAAGCTCTTATTAACAGTTCTAGCTGTGACATTGATACTGGCCGTTACGCTTGTGCTCGGCAAAGCGTTTACATGCTCATATCACAGAGCCGCGTTCCGTAGCCGCGGTACGTACTAAGATTCCTTTTCATTTCGCATGCTTTGCTTCCCCAAGTTTTCTCCAGATGATCTGGCAACTCAATCATATTCCCCCACGTTGAGTTCTTTTGCTTGCATGATCCGCCATGCGTAACAGCTCATCTTAATGAGGCAGCTGTTGAGGCTAGACTCCTTTATTACGTACGGGAGGTTTCCATGGATATCTGGGGTCTCATCCACTTCTTACGAGGAACTCGGACTGTGTTAAACATTACCTGCTTGGGGTAAGGCCGGTCTATGGTTACAGGATACTCGATAGGCTGAGCACGGGTGGAAATACATCGATATGGTAAATGATCTTGGTCTTTTATCTTCAATATCTCGTTATCATAAAGGAAGCATAAGCTTCGCTGACAATTTTTGTCCTCTTTTCCCTCTCAGGTCACTCTTTGCTTTTCTCATCTTCGCAAATTTTCTCCTGATCCTCGATAACCATGACTCTGGACGAAGTGAAGCGCGGAAGCTCTCCTAAAAGCTTGTACCCTCATCTGTAGCATGGTATCCATTTCCATTCGTGAACCTCTCCTCCTGACTCACCACCAGCTTCGGAAGTCCAAACCCAACACCAAAGAACACAAAGATAGCCCACTTCCATCGGAAAGGGTTAATAACCACGCAGAAGAAGAACCACCAGATCAATTCCAAGTAAGTAAAGAAGTCGAAAGCGCCAGTTGGGCTGGTAAGTTTGAGTGTCTTGGTCATGTCGATCCATCGCTGCATCCAGAACGGACTGGGTCGAGAGAACGGGTCCATGAGAAACATGAGAAGGATTCGGGTGTAGATGCCAATGTGCCAGTTACCAACGGTTCCGATGGCATTGACGTATGTGCAGTTGATGGCTGAGACTGAAGGGTGAGTGGGTGGGAAGGTCTGAAGATACCAGTTTGGTGGTGGGTAGGGTTCCTCGAAGCAATCCTTGGGGAGGAAAGAGAGAGAAGGTCTCTTGAAACCAGTAGCCATAACAACAATATCAGCGTTGATGACTTCCTCGTGGCCAGGACCACCCTGTGGTACGCCCTTCGCACGTCGATTTACCTGAATTCCGCTCTCAACAAACTCATCGATATCGCAACGAACCCATTCAGCTTTGCCTTCGCGCAGCTTATCCATAACATCAGAGTTAACCATAGGTGTCTCCATGAACAAACCATGGCTCTTATCAGGCGCAATGTCCTGAAGATCTCTGTAGAAGAACTTGCGCAGGAAGAACTCTGGAATAAACGATAAAACCGTCTCCTGGCCAAAGATGTTGAAGCTCAGAAGCGTATCGACCACCATGTTACGAGGGATGATCCACTTGTCTGAACGCGATAGAATAGTCGCTTTGGCAGCATCTTCTGTAAAGGCAAACTCCAGTGCTTCGACGGCAGAGGCGCCTCCGCCAATGATGACCATCTTCTTACCCTTCACATCCTTTCTAATCACAAGTCAGCGGGCTGTATAGTGAGTTGGGAGGCCGAGTGACATACCCAGTGAGTTCGCTAGAGTGGTAAATAGGACCTTTGAAGTTGTCCATGCCAGGGATCTTTGGCATCTTTGGCGCGCCACAAGTTCCGACCGCAGTAATGACACCGCCAAAGCGTCCGAGGGAAGGGTCGTTAACAATCCATCGTCCCTGGTCATCTTGGTAAACGCGATCAATTTTTGTGTTGAAGCGTGTTCTCTCTTTGAGGCCATAGCGTTCCCAGAGTTGTCGGACCTGGCTGAGAATTTGCTGACGGTCGGGATATCCACGATTCCACTGCACAGAAGGATGGAATCGATACATCAACGAATGGATCTGAAGCCCAGACGTCTCATTGACTCTCTGCATTTTATTAGCGTCAAGATAATTATAAAATCATAGCGTAGAGAAACTTACACTCCAAATACCACCAACATTATCCTTGGACCCAGCTTCGAAAATCACAACATCAAAGCCATGCCCGATACAATGAGCCGCACTCGTAACGCCCGTGATTCCAGCGCCAATTACCGCAATCTTAGGTCTATTGCGCCCAATCCTCGCGTTTTCACTTGGTGACTTGGGCGAGAGAAGTTTGTCCGTGAGCCATTGGAAGATCTGGAAGAAGAAGAGAAAAGGGTGGAAGAGGGGATTGACTAAGCCAGTGTCAGACACCATTGTAATTGAAGAATATAATTACAATTGATGAATGACAATTGAGGTTGAGGTTAGGTTCGTATTCTCATAAATATCTCGAGGTGTCTTTCATGTGAAAGCGAAAACATGACGTCAATATTTCACATGCTAATTTAGAGACCTTGAACAATGACGAGTCAATGATTTCAAGGTCAGTTCAGGGCGGGATAGTGCAGTTAGTGATGTGATAGTGAACCCACAGACAATGGCTGAAACAAGAATAAATCACTTCATTCCAACCTCTTCCCGCTGTTTTGTTTACTCCAGGCTTTGTCCATATCAGTCAATTTACTCCAATTGCTTTTCTCTCATAAAGGCATCTTAGTGCAATTAACTTGAAGCTCATCCACTCTTCAAGCTACTCACGTTCCTGAATTTCATCAATTGAACGATAACTACTTACAAAAATGGAGCATCCAGGTAAGCTTGCTTTCATGATTACAGACTGTTAGACTATATGCTCACCGACTATAGTCAAGGAAATTGGCGGCGTTATCAAGTCGCTCACTCAGGGCAGTCCTGATGTCCAAGAATCGACTCTGAGAGAATACTTTCTCCCCAATGCCTCATTCTCACACCCATATTGCCGTGTCCCTTCTATCTCGAAGGGACAAATCCCTCTGGCAGGAGGTCTTGAGTCTATCCAATTGATACTGGCCATCTATCGATGGTATCGTACTCTGAGTCCACACATTGACCTCAAGGTCGATTCAGCAGGTCAGTTGCCTATTATTCAGCGGTCGATTGCAATTGCTAACTATTCTCAGCATTTGATCAGAAGAGCGGTCTTCTATATGTCTCCATCCGTCAGACATTCGCCCTCTGGTTCATCCCTCTGTACAAAGCCCCCGTGAAGCTTGTGTCTGTTCTACAGCTTACACAACTCTCACCCGAGTCATCATCAGAAGACGAAGGACCAGAGGATACCAAGCCGCGTCGACAAAATCCCCGCTATTACATCGCTAGTCAAGAAGACCTGTATCCAGTGAACGACTGCATTCAGTTCTTGTGTCCTGGTCTTGGTCCCTTTTTGTGGACTATTTGGCAGCTCTACAGCACATGGCTATGTGTGATGGGATCACTGTTGTTCTTGCCTGTGTACTTTCTGCTCAACGGTACACCATCAAAGACGAAGAAGAGAATTCCCAAGTTTTAGCTTGGATTATGGGACCGATTTGAGAGACGGAATTTTGATTTGGGATTTCATGGAATACGCCTTATGACACGACTAATGACGGCGTATTGAGCTACCGTAATGGGTTTGGGTAAATGATTCGCACATGGGCGTTTTTGTTTAGATGATCTTTGTTGATGCTCGCACAGCTCAAGAGCTACTGGAGAATAATGAAAGCATTTGCTTCCACGCAATATCTATGATCTACTATCGCATATTGATGTGTAGCTCATCCAGGAGCAAGCAGCTGCGTGTCGCATTTCTCACCAAGAGCCAACACGAGACCCGGAGCCTCTGCAAACTCACATGCATTTCACATGAAAACTGTTGGAACTGGCCGTGATCCGAGTCTTCCGTAGCATTTCGGTTGCTTGATCAAGCTGTTGCTGCTGTCTTAGACATACCGAGGCTGTTGGTCCTGAATAGAGGCATTACCATGGCAATCAAAGTCAACTCAGCTGCCCACAGCTCGACATCACAGTCTGAGGAGAATTATCACAACTCTGTCTCAGACAGCATCCAATAGAATGTGTACAAAACGAGTTGGTATGTCAATACACGGCACAACCAACAGCCTTGTCGATACGCGGGCCAGTTAAGACATACACAAACAATTTGCGCTGTTGCAGACGTGTTGTTGTTGAAAAGTTGGATTTTGACTCGCTATCTATGACTGATCCTGAATTCTTCTAAATGATTCTTCCATTAAGGTCTAGATTCTATGCTTGCGTAAGACATCGGCATCCGCATACTTGGCCAATGCCATCAACCTTTTCTTTCGGGCTCGAACCACCCGCCGCCTCCTGATGTTCACACCGTTGAAAAGTGTTTATTACCTCCATGAACGTCTCTCTGGTCGGACTCGGCCGACACCATACCATCCTTGGAGTGTTAGCATGCTCTATTGAGCGGCGCGGCGCTTATAAGATAGGAAATTCTTCACTTGGCTAGGGCAGCAATCTTTTGTCACTCTTTGGGTCCGTAGGTAATGACTGTTTCCCTGGTGACTTGAATACCATTGACGCTCTGGCTGCGCTTGGTCGAGAAGCTTGCCAGTGCAGGCTTTGGCTTGGCGGCTACTGGAGGTACTTGATCGGCTGAGCTATCAACGCTCTCGGTATCCATTGCACCGTCTGACTCGATAGCAGGGTTATGCTCTGGTATCGTAGGGCAAAGACGTGCCTCATCGTCTTGAGGGTTCTCGCCACTAAAGTCTCGTTTATGAGGCATCTCGTATGAATCGTTGTCGAGGGTATGACTCTTTCTCTTCTCTTGATTGTGCGAGTTGGACTTCTTTGAGTTCTTCTCCTGCGAGTGAAAGCGAGGGTGGATGAGGAAGGGAATATATCGTACGCAGAATGGCTTAAGCGCGGGGACAGAAACACAAACGAGACTGGTGTTGACCTCGATGAAGCTTAAGATAATCTGTCTTGGAAGAGCCCACGTGTAGTCAGGTGTTTCCAAGATGGGAAGAGTGATGGTAGCCCTCCTGATTGTGACGACAATGATGACGCCTCCAGTTGCGAAGAGAACAGCAAGTGAGATCTTCTGACGAGTGGGAATCTGCAGAGGTTGAACAATGCGGATCGGAAGAAGGAGAACGAAGGTATCGATGACAACGCTGCAGATAACCAGGAAGATAACAAGAATATCCATACCAATACACTTTCCTTCGATGGTGAGGTCCCATCCTGCAGATACAGGCTGGCATCGGAACACGACGAGGCAGACGTAGACGAAAGTATATGAGCAGACAAGAGCCATCAGGACATGGACAGCTCGACGGACGAATCTATCGGGAGAGATTCGAAGATAGAAGCTAAGGACAGAGAGTTTGGCGAGACTGATGCTGGCAGCGTATGTGAGTGTGGCTCCGATGCTGGTCTGCCAGAACTTGGGAACGTATTCGGCCACCGGGATATCCCACATGTGGTTTCCAGCACCAAGGTTGAGAACTGTCACTGTTAGATATGATAATATCATAGAGATAAATAGTACTTACGTGTTGAAGAGATACCGAGAAAGATGAAAGAGAAACAGAGACCAGCTATGCACAAGTCTGACAACTCAGTTAGTTGCTTCCAAGAGTGAATTTCGAACAAGACATACAGTCATCAGCGCCCAACACACTCTTAACCACATATCTCCTCGTAAACACCCTCAGAATAACAATTATCGAGGCAATGATCGTCGTCGTAACACCACAAGGAATAACTCCGCTCCCACTGCTCGGCGGATTAACGAGTGTTCTCGTCTGTCCCTCGGGCGGCTCCATGAGAAAGCCCGAAGGGTCATGAGCAAGAGGGGCCATTTTATCTTAACTCAAAGATATTAGAAGGATAAAAAAGAGGCTTTTGTTTGAAACTGAGCAGTCACTAGATGAGGAGATGACCGTGCAGAATACAGCCCTTCTTCCATGATGATGGGACATGCAGAACTTATATCTTTGAACAAGGAGCTAGGATGTTGAAAAGACAGGACGACAAGGTTTACTCCACCACTACTGCAATACAACAGAAAATCTAACAGTGATCTCTGTTCTTTTTCGCAAATGTTGTATTCTTCTAGCAAACAAGCCGGGGGATCCCAAGTGAGAAATCGTTCGACTCAAAGTGACGACTCAACTCTACTAACAAAGTCGCATAATAGGAAAAAGAAAAAAGTAAAACTAGAGGCAAACTTTTTAGAGACGTCTCTTTTTTTCCTTTTGCTTATTCTCGCTCTTCATGCGGTTCTCATTCTAGCGCGTCTGATAATACCCCTGGCTCTCAGGAACCCGGAGTTCCCCCTCCAGACCCGCTCGTGGGGAAAAGAGGCAGAGAGGGCATTCTCGTAGAGGACCCTTGTCTCTTTCTCGCCGTTAAGTTACCTGTGGCTTTTGATAGTGGAAGAAAAGCCATAGAGAAGGTTATTCAATATCAGTGGTCTCATTGTCCGAGGCCGTTTGTTGAGGCGTTTGTCGTCTCACCGGTGAAAGAAAGCCGCATATGGTATGTACTTTACTCTGTGGTTTGCACATTGAGGCCTGCAATTACTGTTGCACAGCATAATCGTCGACGTCTATTCTTGGTGTATCTCACGTGAGTACCGGTGTGTTAACCAGGGGCTCAAGTGCGGCAGGGATTATTTCATGACGCATTATACCCATTGTGTCTATATACCGTTAGGAAGAGGTTGTGGAGGATGTAGGCTATATTCAACCGAGAAGCTTACTTAGAGGATACTAATACATGCCTGCCGACAATGCAGTTTCTTTTTCTTTTGAAGGCGAGTTTCGCTGATCTTATCACTGATTGATATATCTTCCATGGTTTCGCTCTTGTTTCCTCTTTAGTGCTTTACCAATAATCTTGTCATGATGAGCCCCATGGAGTCGTGGATAACGAGACAACATCCGAGCACAAGTACATGATAGATTGTTGAAGATACAATGAGACATCGTCTAGATCATCAAAGCCATGACAATCTTTAACATCCGTGCCTTCACGGTAACTAACGACCAACATCAAATTCCGGAACCGATCGGGACGCTTTAAAAAAGACAAGACGAAAAGCCTCCGGGTGGCTTGTCCTTCTAGACTCTTTACCAACAATTACTAGTCCGCGGAAGAGCCCTCTTCACGAGAAATTCTCATCGTCAGTTGACATTTCGTCAGACCACAGATAGGATCCGCAATTTGGGAAAAAGTGACAGTTGGCGATATTGCTTTTTCGCAAATTCTCTACGGAACCCTTGTTCTGGGGGCTAAGCATTGACACACTTGTCGTTGAACGGGTCTTGGTTTTTGAGATACCGTGCTTGTTTCTTGTTTAAATTCGGTATCTTGAGAGTGCATGCGAGACATTGAGGTTCTGCGTATCCGTATGCAGGTCTGGAGTTGTGTCCGAGTTATCTCCACTTACACGGGGAAGATTCAGGAACGAGATGCAGCTTACACACGAGTCTTTCTCTCAGCCATCTAGATTATTATACTGAGGTACTTTGTGTATTCGTCAATATTACAGCTCAATTCTTCAACATTGTATTGCTTCTCTCGAGACAGACTCGAGACCCGTCGTTCTTCAAGGTCCTTGGCAAAGTGAGTTATCACAACTTCCAACCGGTCCGGTATCAATATTCATTGTTAGAACCACAATGACCCCGAAGATAATTTATGACAGTCCAAGTCTTTGTGCGCGGTCCCGCCCGGATATGTCACAGTTTTCTCTCATCTCCAAACGGGTACGCAAACCGGCAAAAGGCTGAACGAGGAATCAGGCCATGGCTTGTGAGAAAAAGCAAATACAGCTTATAGTCTACACTCGGTTAGGGCTATTGTAATGCAGGTACCAACGGTGGCTGATCTGCTTATTCATGTAAATGTCTTGGAATTAAAAATCTGACTCTGAGGAGGGTACAAATATTATTCTGTTCCAATTTCTTTTCATTCATGATTTAGAGTGGTTCACCGAAGAGAGACGTCCACCTCAAGTTGATGCTCTGGGCGGGACGAGCGTTGATGAAACAGCGGCCCGTCAACCCCTGCAACCGTTGAGAAAGGTGGGAATGGCCTTGTAAATCCCACTCACTCACTCACTACTCTCCTCTCATCAACAATAGCAGATACGCTATGATGGACCTTTTGTCACCGAGACCTTAACCCGATCTCATATAACCCAACCCTCTAATCAACACGAAACCAGATCCTGCAGCAATGCAAGATCACAACTCAACTGCCGAATTCCCTGTTTTACAAAATGCTGACCACCTTCTCCCCGCCGTAAGATAACACTACCAGTCACATAACCCCCTGTCTCGCAAGAATATCTTACCCAGGAAACCCTTGCTAAAGTTCCCGTGAATATCACATATCACCTACATCTCTTTCTCTGACCGAGTTCCATGCTGACACTGCGATCTTTTGAGATCGGAGGCCCGCAAGATCGATGGGGTTTGGACGTCTTGATTGGAGCTGGAACGAGGTGAGTCTTGGGCGTGAGTTGCGATTGGGGACTTTGCGAAGTTTGTTGATATATCATGTTTCAAGCTCGCCACTGGGAAGGTGTTCGCAGTTGAAGACAGTTTTTCCGCGATATATATTACACGAGTAGGATGCTAGCTTAGCTTCTTACTGACACGAACGCTTTGTAGCCTTCTTCAGTAACGCTCTGACCGTTTGTAACCGATCAGCACGGGAGCTATGGTCCTAGTTTGCAATAGTTCATGATCATCTAGATCCTGCAGGCCTCACAGGAACTTCTGACAGCTCTGAAACTCAAACTTCTGAAATACAATTTCTTCATCTAAACGCCCTTACCGCTAAGGTCAACATTACACCCACTGCTAGTATACAGTTCTCGTCATATATCCCGTACCCAACTGAGCACTTTCCACTAGAGTACAAGAAAAAAAGAGAGAAGAATGGTCATAATGAAGACGCCTCTATTCTTTCTTGAAGCCCCTGGTCTACCAGAATACTCTCCCAAGTACCCGCATATAGTCGTAATGCATCATTCACCCGTCATTTACCACCAATCTCTATGTAGTTGGCGCCGGTCGTATAACGTGTCCCGATTAACGACTCCTCAGTTCCCAAAAGCAAAGCTCGCCATCGTCTAAACCTCTTCCGTTCCTACGGCCTCGTAACCACCGCGTTCTCTACGACCCGTCAACTGCATCAGACCGGGGCTCTCATACATGGCTGTGTAGTCAACCCTCTCGCCACCGAGTACAGCAGCTCCGTTCTCTCTTTGGCCAAAGACAGGCGCAGGATCGCACCAAAAGTCCTTGCAGTTGGCAATGCAGCCTCGGCTGTAGGGGTTCTTCTTCTTGCGCTTGTTCTTGGTAGAAACGGCACCTCTGCCGGTAATGGTCTCGATAAAGGGGTCGACACCAAGGGTGCGACTCAAAGACTTGAGCATGCCGCCCTTGTGCTTGTGGTGGTGCCCGTCAGGGGTTGCTGTTGCGGATAGAGACGGGTGGTTGGGGTCAAGAGGGGCGCCGGTAGATGTAAGAGCGGCAATCGCAGTTCCGTCCCTAACACCAAACATGTTCTCGTACGTAGTCATAGCTCGAGCTACCTGAATGAACTGGGTAAACAGAAGCATGGTGACCCAGAGGAGTTGAAGCGTGATCCAAACGGCTAAGATCGCAGTGTACGAATCGGCATTGATGAACTTGCACAGGTTCGGGCTAAGAACGTTGCAGGTATCCGAAGCATTGCTGCTGATAGTTTCGAAGTCTACAACATTGTCAGCGTGGGCATAACGTCAGAGTAAGGTAGTTTGAACTTACAGTAGTACAGTAAAAAGTCGTATGAGATGATACCAAAGGTCAGCGAGATGAGGTAGAAGAAGAAGTGTCGGTGGTTGTTAATGCCGACACAGTTGTAAACCCAAGGACAGTGGTGATCATGCTTGGCGACACATCGTTGGCAACGGCGGCAGTGCTTGCTTCGAAGAGGAGTCTGAATCATGCAAGTAACACAAAAGTTGGTCTCGTCGTATTTCCACTGCGACAGAAGTCCATCAATGACAGCCTTTTGCCCCGCAATTCCGTTCATCTTTGGCACAAAACCAGGGTCGTATCTCATGCTAGCAACGTAGAAATACGCGGTGAAGCCCAGAAAGATGCCGAAGAAAAGGTTGAGAAAGGTATGGCCGTGACCCTCACTCGCGCCAAGTGTTGTGGCAAAGAGGACTGTCGTCAACCAATTCACACCTGTCAGGAAAAGCGTGGCCGCAAAGATACCGGTGAGCCAAGGAGTCTTGTGAAAGTGTCGCATATCAGGAGGCGCATATTCCAGTACTTGCTGAGCAACCCACTGAACACCGTAAACCACAGCGAATCCAAGAGGAACGCCAATGTAAACAGGCGCACTCGAAACAGCCATAAGCATGCCCCAAACCAGAACAAACGGCCAGATGAACAAGAACCTCGTGACAAAGGCTCTCTTGTCCTTCAAGAAATAGCTGGCACCAGGCCAAGGCGGAACCGCAGGATGGCCATCCTCGTTGAAACCGCATTCTCGAAGCGCTCTGTGCCAGGCGCCCTCCGTATTAAGCTCGTTGGCCGTCACAGCAGGAGTCTTACCCGTCTGTGTCTTTGCGAATCGATCGGCGCCATACTCGATAAGTTTGAGAATGCATCCCGGGCTTCCCTTGACGAGCGCCCAGTGCAGCGCGGTGAAGCCCTGCTCGTCCGTCGCATGAACGCTTGCGCCCCAGCGAAGAAATAGATCAACGCATTGGGGGAAGCCCTTGTACGCAGCCCACATGAGCGCAGTGTGGCCGAACGTGTCGATAACGTCGACGGGAATTCCCTGGTGAAGCAGGAGGACAATCAGAAGGACATTGCCGTTAAATGTCGAGATGTGAAGCGTGTTGTAACCTTGAGCGTCGGTGATGAGAGGGTCGGCGCCGTGCTGGAGGAGCAGATTGACGGTGTAGTAATGGCATCGCTGGGCGGCCCATTGAAGAGCTGTCGCTACCGATTCTCCGCCCTTTCTATTAATTTCGGCGCCGTGTTCGATCAAGAATTTGCACATCGCATATTGATTGTTAATCGCAGCCCACTGTACGCAATGTCAGCCAAAGTCCCCCATCATCCCAACAATCGTCGCATCGCTTGGTACTCACATGTAAGGGTGTGATACCCTCATCGTCATGGTAGGTCGCATCGTACTCGCCCGACTCGAAAAGCTTCTCCATGGCCGGTACGTCTCCTATCCTAGCGATCTGCATGATATCCTCCTCCTGGGCCTGCGTATCTCCCGGTAGACTGCCCATCTCGACTTCGTTATTCAGCTTTGGCGTAGCGGCATTCGATTTACCCGTCATCTGGATGGGCGCGGTCTGGCCGGAGGTGGAACTGGTGCTGATGCTCCCCATGGCAGGCTGGCTTGTAGCGCGGGGCGGTTGGACGCGATACTAGGTAGAGACGAAAGATGTATGAGAAAGTCGACTATTCGTACATAAACATTATCTATCAGGGCTTGTACACACGCGATAAGAAAAGAGAAGCAGTGAAGGATGGAGGAAGGGGAAAAAGTGAATGGGCTTGGCTGAGTCTTGGCTGAATTTTGGAAGGCAGCGCGTGGAGTAGGCCTACGTATTACTGAAGCCGTGATGCCGAGAGGCTGAGCTCAGACCCTCCCCATAGGGGAAAGCCGCTCGCAAGAAAAGCTCAGGGCTGAGAGATGAAGTTGGTTCTTTTTATCCTTATTTTTAAAGTATTGCTACCATTCAGCTACCTTATTAATGAGAAAAAGAGTACAGTTTGCGATCTACACCAAATACAATTCCAAAATATAGACACTACCTCACAAGGTCTTCTAAGTACATTGATTAATTGACCTCACTTCTCGTCTCTTCTCCCGCGGGGACAACTCAAGTTTGGGGCTCCCCTAGACTCTGCACTAGGGAACCGGCACTGCCATTGCCTTTAATTAACAGGGTCTTTTTGTGGCTGATTACATCCCATTTCCCCCTTATCCCCTTTCTGCTCCAGTGGGATTTCGACATCTTCGCTCATTGGACACAACGTATTTCCTGTCGTTCGTGGCTGTGGCTGAGGCTGATGACCGATGTGGGGACGCCGGTCTAGGAGCTTCCAGTGCGCTGGCCAGATATCGCTTCGCACAGCTTTGTCAAACTAACCGCCAACTGTCTGAATAGCGTCATCCAGCGATCGCATTCGACGTCAACGAGGCTGTGGTGAACTCACAAACAACTTTGGGGCATCCTCCCTCTTCTCTACCATCGACAGCTACCGCGACGACTCAGGCGCCAATTGGTGCCGCACATCGCCCGCCATGGCCAACTTCATCGCTACCGTCGAGGCCATCATGACACCCTCACTCGCCACAATCATCATTGGTGCCATTATCATCATCGGTGCTCCTATAATTCTTCATCTCATCCTCTCCTCATCAAGGACATACACCGTCGCCCCCAGCGTCCTCCTTCTCGGTCCCGCCAACGCTGGCAAGACGTCACTTCTCACCCTATTTGAGCGCGGTGCTTCTGGTACCGAGACGCATACCTCCCAGGTGTCGCACGATGTCGAGCTCAACGCCTCTACCGACTCTGAAAACAAGCACTCGTACCGTAACCACGATACCCACGATGGTACATACACCAAGTTCTTACTCGTCGATACTCCTGGACATGGAAAGCTGCGAAACGTACCCATGAGCAAACTGGCTGGTACTGAAAAACTAAAGGCCGTTGTCTTCTTGGTGGATGCCGCTGCTATCGGAGAGCCCGAGGTTCTTGCGCCCATCGCTGCGTATCTCTACGATGTGCTGCTTTTCCTGCAGAAGCGCGCTACCACCGCCAAGGTCAAGGCTGCGATCCCTATTCTTATCGCCGCCAATAAGATGGACCTCTTCACCGCTTTGCCATCGACACTTGTCAAGACCAACCTGGAAGCTGAGCTGACGAGAATTCGTGCTTCGCGAAGCAAGGGACTGCTGGACTCGGGCGTCGGATCTGACGACATTGGCTCAGAGGAGCAGGATTCTTGGCTGGGCGAGTACGGTTCTTCCAAGTTCACCTTCAGCCAGCTCCAGGAGTTCGAAATAGATGTTGATGTCCTCCCTGGAAACGTCACTGGCGATGGTCCTGGAGCAGACAAGTGGTGGTGGTGGATCGCTCAGCGGGTATAACATCGGCGGTAGATACATCACAAAGAAGGAGAAACGGGATGACACAATTATATTAATGACATTTTTTAATTTATGCAGCTGATTCCATCGCAAATGCCATGTAGATGTTGAGTCTACCGCCCAAAATTCAGTCTATCAAAAAAATCCCATCTTTTTCTCTAAGGTATCCTGGAACGCCAGACGTGAATGTCGTTGAAAACATGAGTACTCGTTCCCCCCTCCTCTCGTGAGGTTTCTCCCATCTACAACTTCTTGTTGATCATCCATGTAAGGAGATCAACCTTTGTAACAATAGCAATAGGTTTGGACAGAGACTTGGAGTCGTCAGTCTTCTCAGTGACGACCGCTGCACTGTTCCACTCAAAGAACTTGCTAAGTGTGGTAAGGGGTGTGTCCTTTGTGATCTCGACAAACTGTCTACGCTTGCCGGGATTGATGGGGGAAGCGAATTCGCGAGGATCAGTGACGATCTCGTCGAGGCGCGCAAAGTCAAACATGACGTCTGATACGGGGCTCTGGGCGGTTGCGCGGCCGCGGGAGATGTAGCTTAGGAGGTTACCCAGTGTGACGAGACCGACGAGCTTGTGGCCGCTGGCGGAAAGGACGGGGAGTTGATCGAAGCCCTTGTCGCGCATGGTCTCGATGGCCTCGGAGCAGGAGGAGTTGGCACCGACAGATGTGACGGGCTTGAGGCGGAGAGCGGCAATGGTGGCGCCCTCGTAAGGGTCGGTGGTCTTCTTCTGGCTGTTGCCGTTGACGGTGGATTCAACACCGTTGACGGGGAGGAGGTCGTTGGCGGCGAGCCAATCGTCATCAGCGAACTTGGATAGGTAGCTTCGGATGCTATCAGGCAGGACAACAACTACGACATCGCCCTTCTTGAAGTTGTACTCCTTGACAGCGAGGAGCATGGCGGCCATGGCGGAACCAGAGCTGCCACCAACGAGGATACCCTCCTCGGCGATAAGTCGTCGTGCAAGGTGGAAAGACTGTCGGTCATCGGTCTTGTACCACTTATCAACGATCTGCTGATCAAGCACATCGGGAATAAAATCATATCCGATACCCTCCACCTTATAAGACTCATTGGCATGCTCCTCGTTCAGAAGCTCAGGCAGAGCAAGGATACTGCCATGAGGATCCGCAGCAATGACCTTGATGTCCTTGTTATGCTTCTTCAGGCCACGAGCGAGACCAGTGATGGTACCACCAGTGCCGGCACCAGCAACAATGGCGTTGATCTTTCCGGCAGTCTGCTCCCAGATCTCCTCAGCGGTACCGTACTCGTGGGCGAGGGGGTTGTTCTCGTTGCTGTACTGGTCGAGAATATGGGCGTTGGGAAGCTCCTTCTCGAGACGGCGGGCAACACCGATGTGAGACTCGGGGGCATCCCAAGCAGCTTGTGTAGGAGTACGGATGATGGTTGCGCCGAGGGCACGGAGGACGGAGACCTTTTCGGCGGACATCTTCTCGGGGAGTGTGATGATAGTCTTGTAGCCCTTGATAGCTCCAACGAGAGCAAGACCGATACCACTGTGAAATGTCAGCTGAGATCAGAGAGCTTCGAAATCTGGTGATCTTACGTGTTTCCACTGGTAGGCTCGATAAGAGTGTCACCAGGCTTAATTCTTCCGCTCTTCTCGGCTTCTTCGATCATGCGCAGAGCAATTCTATCCTTAACACTGCCTCCAGCGCTAAACAGCTCTGGCTTGACGTAGACATCGCACTCGATGCCCAGCGACTGGGGGATCTTGTTAAGTCTGACGAGAGGAGTATTTCCGATGAGCTCTGTCGCCGAGAGGACAGTAGCAGCGCGAGGCGGAACGTGAGGAACTTGAGAAGCCATTTTGAAATAGATTATTGTATTTTGAGATTAGAGAAGAATAAAGAGGGAAGGAAAAAAGAGTTTCTCATACGAGAACCGACGACTTAAGCACGCCACGGGACACAAACATTGTTAGCTAATGGTAAAGGCTAAAGGTGGCGGGGCGGGCATGACAGAAACTTTGGTTGTGCCCCGCCAATGCCGAGTGTATCCTCTTAAAACCGTTCTAGAACATGAGCTAGAAGGTTAAGAGGGCGGAATGCGGCAGGCGGTGAAGATGTCAGGAGATCATGCTCGGTTTTGGGAGAACCGAAAGCCGTTGGCTTACCCGGGAGCATCGGCATCATGAAGTTTTGGGTCAAGTTAAGCTACGCATTAAGCTTAAATGCAATTCCAGTTGATCTATTATTACATCTACAACTCAATAATTCCTAGAAAGAAGATGACCAGTTCTTTATAATTAAAGAAGATTGAGATGTCGTAATTCTTAGCACTTTGTATGCGCAAAACATATATTGTTGCTTTGTTCTACCTTCACTGGCAACTGTAGAAGCACATCAGCTTTCTGCCCATGACACCATAACCTAAAACATTCACCAGCTCATGTCATGATGAATAAACTTGCTGATCCAATTGACCCATCCCATTGATAAGACACCATCATCCTCGGGCATTCATCCCAGTTCTTGACAACCAGTCTAGCTAAAAGTAAGCATACCTATTCACCCTCTTCAAAAGTCCTTGAACCTTTTACAATAGTTCCTCCGCCACTTGCTTGAACCTATCATCACCTCCTGGACCTGGCTTGCACCCCGCCCCTCCTTGTAGATCTTATCTCTGCCATGCTTGTTTATCGTTGGCGCCACGACAAGGGTCGTGAGCACCAGTCGATGCCAAGACTTTGTAATGTTGCGACCTGCCATTTTCGCATCGTCTACCGATGGGTTCGATGTGAGCTTTGCTAGACGCTGTTGCATTGGGGGCCCTGAGTGGTAGTTGCCCACCTCACTGGGCCTTTCAATCGGTAGTAGCGACGAGCGTTGTGCAGCTGTAGCTGTAGCTCCTACCTATACGGATGACAGCGGTATTGGTATAAAAGGGAAGGATCTATCCCATTGTTTGGGGATTGTTCTTTTGCTACGATCATTGATCCAGGGATCTGTTCCTGTCATCTTACATTATCGTCTTCAAGAGACATTGTTACTCGATTGATAGCTATCAGCATGAAGTTTCTTAATACTTTGCTCTACGGAGCTCTCCTCTTCTCCGAGGTGTCGGCTACCAAAAACTGACTCCCAGTCAAGTTGAGGGAGACATTAAAAAGTCCAAGTATGTCAAACCTTGGTCAATTGGCTAAACACCACTAACATCCAATCCGCAGTCTTCGCAAGACCCTTGAGGACCTCAACACAATCGCCAAGAAGAACGGCGGCAACCGTGCCTTCGGCTTCCCTGGCTACAAGGCTTCCGTCGACTATATCTCCAAACAGCTCAAGGGCCAATACGGAAAGCATCTCAACACTTACATCCAGCCCTTCAACTACACCTTCGAGCAGACCAAGGACATCTGGGTCCGAGGACCCGATGGTGAGGACGTCTATGTCATCACTCTCATCTACAACGTCGGCACACCTACACCCGATGGTGTCACTGCCCCTCTTGTTCTCGTCCCAATTGACGATGAGCGCGGATCTGGATGCTTCGCGGACCAATGGGAGGATGTCGATGCCAAGGATAAACTCGCTCTTGTTAAGCGCGGCTCGTGTGCTATCTCGGACAAGCTCAAGCTCGCAAAGAAGGCCGGCGCTCGTGGTGTTCTCCTCGTCAACAACCAACCTGGCGAGGGAATCACCAGTGCGACTCTCAGTGCTGAGAACCTTGAGCTCATCGTCCCTGTTGGTGTGATTCCTCTCGAAGTTGGCACTGCTTGGAGAACACGTATTGAGGCTGGTGAGACGCTCGAGGTCACTTTGCTGGTGGACTCATTCCATGAGACCCGTGAGACCTGGAACATCATCGCGGAGACTAAGCAGGGTGATCCCAACAACGTTGTCATGATGGGTGCTCATCTTGACAGTGTCCAAGCTGGTCCCGGTATCAATGATGATGGTAGTGGAACTGCTGGTATTCTTGAGATTGCCAAGTCTTTCACCAAGTACACTGGCTACAAGAACAAGGTCCGCTTTGCTTGGTGGGGTGCTGAAGAGTGAGTGACACAGTCCACGTCTCTCTGCTGTTGACTGATTTGTGATACAGGAGTGGCCTTGCTGGATCATACTACTACGGCGAGCAACTCACCGAGGAGGAAGCTGACAGAATCCGATTCTACTTCAACTACGACATGATCGGTTCTCCTAAGCCCAAGTACTGGGTCCAGGCTAGCAAGCCCGCTGACCGAGTTGGAGGAGATATCCTGGCTGCTTGGCTCCGCAAGAAGGGCAAGACCGTCGAGTGGGAGTAAGTCCAGACGCACACTATTCGCAAGAACATTACTCACAGTTTCGCAGGGAGTTTGGTGAATCTTCTGACTACGCCGCCTTCGTCGAACTCGGCATCCCCTCCTCGGGAATCTTCACCGGCGCTGATGCTGAGACCGATCCTTGCTATCACTTGGAATGCGACACCATCAACAACATCCACTGGGGTGCTTTGACCCTCAACACCAAGACTGCTGGCCGTGCTGCTGCCCAGTTCGCTCTTAGCCTCAAAGGCGTTCCTGCACGAGACAAGACCTCTGTTAACCCCAAGAGCAAGCGAGCTGTTGCGGCGCGTTTTGAGCAGTGGCAGAAGAAGAAGACTCTTGCTAGCAATGCGCATAAGTGCAACCATAAGACCAAGGTTGTCGTCTAAGCATGGCAAGAAAGTGGTGATGGAGAGGGATGATGAGGTTATGATGATCATGAATTAGTGTATAGATTATATGAATGTGTTTGACTGCGATGCTCCTTATGTTTATGTCAGTGTCGTGGTAAATGAAAATGCTCGCTCGCTTGCTTGCTGGTCGTGAATGCCTCCCATATGATGCCTGACGGCAACCCCATTCCTCATTTCATTTGTCGTGCCCTTCATCTCAAATTTCTCATAACTCATTCATTCTATAATCTTCTGTTGACACACATGACATTCTACCGCCAATATGTCCTTGGCGAATTATATGTCCTCGGTGGATTCTCTCCCCTTCTCGGGTTAGGAATGGGAATCGCCCTATAAGTCGGATACTTCGGTCCCCCTGGAATCTGCTCCCTCTGCACAACCGGCGACGGAAACTGAACAGGAACAGGTCTAGCAACAGGAATAGGCACAGGCCTCGTCCAGTTCTCATTCGGCATCCTCTCAGACCAATCATCCGAAGAATCCGCATAACTGCTGCGATAACTTCTCCGTTTCTTGGGCTGCTTCGGTCTTCGACAGCAACATACCACAATAAAAGCGAGCACGAATACTCCAACGATGGATCCGATTATGGCTCCGATTTGTGCACTGCTTAAGCCATCGCCGCTGTGTTGAGACGTCACGACGGGACGGTCCGTGGCTGGAGCCGAAGCTACGCCTAGCGTGACTTGCGTGGTGTAAGTGGTCGTGGGGAGGGAAACGGTCTGTGTTATAACCTGCACCTCTTGGCGGGCATTTATGTGGGGAACGCCCATACTGAAACAAAAGATGAAAGTGAAGTTATTCACAAAGCAGAAAGTGCAAAAAAAGAAAAAGAGCAGAATCGGGGGCCATGACACTCTTTTTGAAACATCCGTCCCGTCCCACAAGAGGCAACCATCATGAGCATCTGCTGATATACTTTTGTTTCACTGTACCAACAGCCCTACGACTTTTTTTTTAATCTGCAGCGGAAACTGGTTAGGACGCGGGCTTCGATGTAACTGTATCTAGGTCAGTTGGTCGACGGTTGACCAATGGCGCGTGAGGTTTTGGATGAGGGGGTGTGGTGATGCAGGCTGGGCTAGGCTGCCATAGCTGATAAAGATGACTGCAGCGAGATTTTCCCTGCCTTTTTGTGTTGGTCTTGTATTTTGGTTCGCATTTTTTGGCTCCGGCAGGCAAGGTGCTTGATTGTGACTGTTCGGACAAGATGTATGTCATTGTGGTTTGAGACTAGCTCCAGAAAGATGCAGTATTATTTGCCTGCTAAAGCGTTGGCTTCATGCATGTTACTTGTATAAGTAAAGGCTTATTCCACTTAGTTCTGATGCGCTGATAACTTGCCGCCGCTTCGATGCAGGTATTGACCTCGCAATGCTCTCCGTATTAGTGATCATATCTCTCGGGAATATTACCACCGAAGTACACCCATGATGATTTCCTGGATCATCATTCGAAGAATCTGCCATGTAAGATGCATCAATCTTGTTTCGTAGTAATAACGCCTTGAGCGAACTGTATTCTTCTGCGCCCATCACGCCATAGGTAAACCTAGATTTCTCTTCTCGCGCTGCGACACCTCGTATCAATATATTTTGAGGAGGAAACAAAGATCAGGGGATCAGATTAGCGAGTTCGATGATTTGTATTTTATGATAGGCTATAGATGACAGGACCTGGGCCACAATGTTGCATGCAACATCTCAGCCGAGGGTCCCGTCCTCTATGTGCACCAGTTGGACGTAAGCAGAGTTCATTCATGTCTTCCTTGTCAGAGTGACAACGCGAAAGTCACATGCTGGTCTTCCACGTATCTTATATAGGCCCTCCTCGACGATGTCCACAGTCCAGCCAGCGACATGCAGCTCAGGTGGCCACTCCGCTTCCTTCGAGTACATGAATTCTTCCGGTCCAAACTGTGGTTTATAAAGACCTTCCGGATCATTATCACTGAAACATGAAACATCATCTTCATCTTCATCAGCAGCAGTAGCCGCCGCCGCATCATCTAAATCTGAATATGACACATAATTATTAGTACCATCGAAACCAGTTTTGCATCTTTCTACCCGAATCTCGCGGAGATTAGGCATGCAGTCGAGAAGCAATTTGTAAACATCCTGGTTATGCAGCTCGCGTTCAGATTGAACCCAGTCCTGTGTCTGCCAAATTCCACTACAATACAGATGGAGAGTCTCAATCGATTCCGGCAGAACCTCACTCAGTCGTGAGAGCGGCTCAATATCTCCGATTAAAGCCTCCTTACTGGCTCCGAGGTGTCTGAGGGATCTGAGTTCTCGGAGGGAACCAATCATTCCCTCACCTGGGCCGCGGTTTCGATAATATGTGCTGTAGCTTTCAAAAAAAGAAGGTGTTGAAGTCGAACTCTTCGAGACTTTGGCCATGCTTCCGAAGGACATCACCGAAGTCATTAAAGTTGAGGGCACAGTCTTCCTCGTCCACGTCCATGCCCAGGTCAACATACACAATTGGCGTCTGCCTTTCCTCGTCGGGTAACCTAATCGAGATTCCCTTCAGTTTCGGACAGCGAGTGAGAATTGTCTTTAGTCCTTCGGCATCGATATATGATTCCATGAGGTCGAAATACTCCAGGTTGTAGTTCTTGTGCTCAGGCCACACAAAGTTAGTGAATGCATCGCCATACCAGGCAGTGCCAAACGTTCGTAGTATTTTGAGCCTAGAGTTGAGAAGCAGAGGCTCGATAGTCCAAGCACGCTCGATGGACCCTGGATTTTCCACCGCTCTAAGGCGAATTTCGACGAGGCTTGCAAAGCGATAGTTTGTAAATGTACCCTTGGAATTGCCCTTCTGTTGGTACTCTTCCACGCTGAATTCTTTCTCGTAGTCTATCACATAATCTTCTTCATCGGAAAAGTCATACTCTTTTGGTTTCTTGGCGTAGTCCTCGTCGTCAGAAACTTCACCCTTTATAGTTCGTTTAAGCCAGCCTAAGGGCCTCCATGCATCCGGGCTTGCACTCAACAGCCAGGGGAGTATCATTGTCAAGTCGCCCATAGTGCAGTCGACGACCTGCACATGAGGCATATATGCTAGGATAAGAGCAGCAAAGCCAGAATCTGCAATATGTCTCTTCATCATACGTTTGAGGGCAGGCGGGATGTCCAGCTTATCCATTGCTGATCGAACGAGCGCCTTAGTTGCATCTTTGCCCAATATCTCCACCTGCTCTGAGAGCTTGACACAATCGGTCAGAGAGACGGCGCGAACTTGCTCTGCGAGCTGCGGATTCTCGACGAACGTTCTGAGAAGAAGAGTACCGATGTTCTTTGCGCGTCTGCGACCTTCAATGACGATGGTACGGTAGAGCAAAGGTTGTGCGATGCGTCGGAATTGGCGGCAGACCAGGCAGAGGTTGCCGAGTGCGGCTGAGCCTCGATGATCCAGTCGAGCTCCATACAACTGCCATTTATCTAAAGGCATTTGGTCCTCAAGTTCGGCAAATACTTTATGTAAGATTTCATCTGGAAGAGCTTCCATGGTGAGGAATCAATATGCGAGAATAACGTCCAGTCTTGTCGTAATCGCGCGCTATTGAAGAGAGAGAAAGAGAGGACTGAAGGCTATCGCGATTCGTCACCGCACTAACGTCAATGCACCTCTACCCTGGTATTCCCAACCATAAATACTGCCGTGAAACTGGGACAACAACTGAAGTATTCGTATCCAATATGCCATAAAATTAACAAAGCTGATTGTTTGGAATTTACCGAGAAGGAATTATCAAAACCGCTTATAAGTTGGTATCTTCATCTAGTCATTTCCCACTCTGCCGACCTCCGCAAAACAATATACAGGAAACAACAGGCAAGGTAAGAGATTAATGTGCGCATAACTAACAGGAGATATCTTATCGTCTAACCATCGACCTCAGAGCCCTCAGTGGGTTCTGCATCAAATCCGTAAAGAAGCTCATAGAAGCCACCGCTTTCACACTTGAACAGCTCATAGACGAAATCTTTCACCTCTTCCCCTACAAGAGTCTCAATATCCATCTTGTCTCTGAGTTCATGACCCAACATGTAGCATCTAACAATAAGTTGCCAACAATATTCAAGGTAGCGGTTCAGTTCATCCCTGCATTGAGGATGCAGTGGTTTTCCAGGTACTGGCAGATTTCCTTGAGGGGTGTAATCAGCGTATTCGAGGATGCAGTCGGACAATTCGACTGGAAGGCCTTGCTGACAGAGGACCCAGCGAACGTGTTTTATATCTGATGGGAGAGGTTGGAAGCCTATGGGCTTTTCGAAGTTGAGGAAGTCTTCGTAGGACATGAGACCAAATGGATAGAACTCGAGCTCATAGAAGCGATTTCTGACCTCTTCGGGATCTTCCTCTTCAGACTCACCACTAGATTCAGCTTCCGGATCGTCGTCAGATTCGTCAAACTTTTGATAGCGTTCAAAACCCTGTTGGTCAAACCTCATAACGTGCTTCCAACGGGAAACATCAAAAGGGTAAGGAAAACATCTGAACTGGTCCTCCTCAATGCCGAGAAGATCCCTATGAGGGTATGCCGCAATATCGCTTTTATGCCCAGACTCCGTAGACAACCGGACTGCTTGCTGATATGCCTTTGTCTTGCGATAGTCGTCAATGGGCGATCCATTGTCATCCTATGTTTCTGGAAAGTAGTGTAGAAGGTTGAGCATCATATACATCTTGACTGCATTTTGACATATTCTTCCCCAACCAACAGTCGCTGGCATGCATTGGCATTCTTGATGTTTCCACCATTTCGCGAGATGAGAACCTTGCTGTGCGCATGAACGAAGTATCGGGTCCATCTCTCCATGGAGAATTAGAGTCTTGACAACTTCAAGATTGCGAAATGATTCGAGGTTGCATGTATCGAATCCATAACAGCCGTTGGGGACTTGCTGTCGCTGGAACGCAGACATCTTGCGCTCTGTGAAGGGCAGGACGCATCCACACCTACCAGACTCTTCTATGTGAGGGCATAATTTTCCAGCAGTTGGTTGTTTGAAGATATCGAGGTCGTCTTCATCATCTGGCCAATATTCTTCAGGATGCCACCGCCAGACTGTTGATTCAATTTTGGTTGCCGCTTCATCTGAAATGATAACTTCATTCTCACCGGAGACTTCGTACTTTTCTGGATACTGCTTGCGTTTTTGAGCAGAATCTTCGGCAACAATCTGCATAAAGACTTGAACAAAGTTGGCGAGTTTTGTTTTGCTGTCTGGTTGTATACGGGTGTGAAGATTGTAGGCGCCATGTTGACAGGGATTGGTACGTCTCAGCTCAAATACCGAGGCGAGAGCCTCCCAAGGTATTCTATCAGAATTATGCGGCATTTTGTGTTTGCGAAGATATTTGCCGATATTGATGTTGATCTCTGAGATGAAAACATTGTGTTTTATACGGTGCTGACCTAAAGTCTTTGTTGAGTCACTACGCCGAACCAGGTTGCAACTGTGCCGTGGGAGAACTGTGGAGTAGAGTCAGCTTGACTACGATCCCAATGCAAAACCCGATGCATCAATTTGCTACAGAAAACCTAAGTCCTGCCGTATGAAGAAGTCTTAGCAAGACACAAAAGCGAAGCTGTATCCTCTGAATGGTAACTCATCCTTAGCTTTATGTCCGTTCATATGCCTCTACCCAAGCGAACTTTGCCATGTAATATCTCGCGCTCTTTCTCCTTGCAACTCTATCTTTTAGATATTCGTACAGTCGTTATTCGAATACAGTCCAGATGCGGTTCGAGGTTCTATGCCAGGAATATTTCCTTCCAAGACGGACCAGGAGCTAGACTAAACTCAACAGCACCCTGGTTGAGCACACCGAAACCTCGCCTTTCAGCTATTCCACCGTGCCACTCCAGAATCATGATATTATAATACTTCCATTGACCTGCTGCTAGTGGATACGGGTCCTGCCATTGTACCCATTCGGGTTTTGCATATAGATCTCTGTGTGCTTCGGATAGAAGTATTATCTCAAAGAGGCCGCTCGATTCGAAAAAATCTGTTTCTTCAAAGCCATCAAGAAAAACAAAACCGCATTTCTTATTGTTGGAATCTTGAAGAGATCCAGTGGCCCTAAAAACGTCGATGTCAAAGATTCTGTAGAACAGTGAAATGGTCCAGAACTGCAAGATAGGGTAAGATGGTAGTTTTCGAGCGAAGGACACATGTTCGGTCGGCATGGTTTGACTTGTGTCCAGTTGCCTGGGAACGTGTCGACCATAGGAGAAAGGGCGCCTTTGGCGATATCCCGCATAATTCAAATCTGACATTGGGAATGATGGGTTTGTATCCGGATCCCAGACAAGATTGATAATCCCAGAAGGGCTCCGCTTATACCAAATGATCCATGTTCTATCCCTAAGCCACTCATTGACTTCACTGGTTGTGCTGTTATTGTTATTAGGGGCAATAGAACCGCGCCAGCCTGTCCACGAATAACTTGGAAATGTGGAGCGTCGATGAAGAACGGTAGGAAATGCATTGAATACAATAAAATGGTCAAAAATGGCTGTTGGAAGCCCCTGGAAGAAGCTACACTTTATCAGTTCTGCAATTCGCCTGATAATGCCAGCCATGGCCCGTGATGTGTCGTTCTGGTTTGTCAAGACCCTGTGGGTATAGAAGACCAGCATTATCGATAAATCAAACACCGGGTCATTCATGAGCACGGCAATCGAAAGCAGAGATCCCTGCGTCAAGTCAACCGAGGTTTGTGATAGGTTGTCTACAAAGTGCTCGGCATGCTCTGCTGCACGGCAACGATAGACCACCTTGTTGTCAATGAAGTAGAGAACTCGGCGAGATAGGACTTGCTCTTGAAACCTGCACCGAGTCAGGATCCTTCATAAATCTTAATTAGATAGGAGACTTACGTCCATGCTCTGGAGTTATAGACTGAGCGTTCGAGTAATCCTTCCAGCCCCATCACAATCCCCATTTTCACGCCGGGCACAATCTCGAATGTGTTGTCAGAACCACCCCTAGTCCCTTCCTGGACACCGGGGAGTCGCGCATTAGCATCGTGACCAGAGGCTGCGACAATTGTCAACCAAGCTCTCTCGTAGACAAGGTCCATAACATTGATGCCAAGGTCCAAATCCTCACTGTCATTCTGCAGTAGACAAAGTGCGTCAACCCATAAATATCGACAGCCAAGACGCTCTGCCAACATGATAGCGTCTTTTATAGTGTTTGGTAGCATCTCAAGGACTTCCTTCAGAGAGCCGGGCACAAGGAGTGCCCTTCGATTCGCCTTGGTAAGTCGAAGGTTTGCGACAGCTCCCCATACGTAGCTCAAAGCGATGTATTTCTCAAGCCTCGCCATTTCTACGATACAATTGTCCTCGATATCGATCAAGCGGAGGACACGGAGGCTAGGAAATGCTTCGGTAAATGGTAAGTTCGTCGGCATCGCACATTTGGAGCCATGGAGATGCTCGCAAGATGAGATCCAGCGCAAGATCCTCGACGTGTCTACCACAGGGCCCGTCCACGGCTTGAGAAAGAATCTTAAGACAGCACTAGAGTGGTCACACGTCTCTATGCCTGGGCTGAAGCCAATAAAGGTATCAGGTCGGGCCCCATTAGTCCAGAAACCCTGCCGTCCGGCAGGCCCCCATACCCAAAGCAGCTCAACTTGATCGGTGGACGAAGCAGCGATGAAGTCTGGGTCCAATTGAGATAGGACAAGGCGACAGAAGGGACATGAACTGTTCTTGATTCGAATACAATTCCCAAGGGACCATTTATCCCCAATCCTCATGCGCTTCGCTTCCGTGTTCAGTGCCCTAAGATCTAGAGGAATCAGCGAACAATATTCACATAAGGAGACCGGCGAAGACATATTCGAGATTGGTTAAAGACGAGCCATAAGTTATTTCTGTTGCTTCAACAGCGTCAATCAATCTGACCCCAAAATTGTCGCATTTATGCAGCCCATCATGTGACTAGATGATCGAAGATCACTGTAATTAGACAGAGCTACGCCACCTAAAGTACAATTATGATTCCGTCACAGCACTGCCACTATACACTTACAAGGGTGTCTAGATACAGTTCGAGATTGGGCCTATGCCGATGATTACAGGCAAGGCGTATATCTACCTAATGTAAATCTCTCTGTCTCGGTAGAATCCGAGTATTAACAGCTGTCCGCATTCTTCTTCCCTGCAACCCTTTAGTTCCCGATATCTTAACTGGAACAAGGCGATCATAAATTTCCCTGGGGATCAAGCTCATCCAATTATATTCATAGACAAGCAACATGATCTTGACCCTGGTTCGCGATCCCTTGTGTGGTTTCTTGTTACTTAGGTCTTCCAACATTACGTTCAGTTGGTTGACCAAGTTGACTTGACTAGATCCCTTCAAACCAGAGCTCACAGTCGCAAGATCAATGATGATATAGATCTGCCCTCCCAAGTCTTGCATGATTAGCTTAAAGAGTTCCAGCCAGTCATGACTAGTTTTCGCTTCCTCGAGCTGTGAATGCCGTAATGACATCTGCTTTTCTGTGGTAACTGTTCCCTCAATTTGTAGTGCTTGGTAAGTTAGATATCTCACCAAGTCGGCAGGACTCAGCATCGCATTGGAGGTCGTCTTGTTTGCACTACCCAGTACCCAAATAGCTGGTATGTTCATTATGGTGACCGCTTGTATGATATCTATGGCGAAATCCTGGATCGCCCAGCGAGTTGTGAAGCTGCCTCTGATGATCGTGAGGGAAGAATGTGGACAAGAGGACCATCTGGAAAGTTTAGGCGATAACCAGAACTCGTTGGTGGATATTGCTACTCCTCTGCCTGACGCCCGTCGATTACGAAGGAATAAATGGTGTTTATACAAGGACTTGGGATCCTCAAGGCTCTGAGAGAAGGTTGACAATGCTTGGGATAACTGTAGAGAAGAGAGTTTTTGGTTCGTGTCAAGCTGAGCACTCGTCTGTATGGAATGAAACGCTTCAAATATGTTAGTGATGATGGCTATTTCCGTCAAAATAATGCTTACTCTCGATTTTGGTTAATAAATCATTGATGGTTAACCCTGAAGCCTCAAGCCACTGCATAATCAGGTCGAGCTTCCTATCATGGTCTCGACTCGAAATCTCCAATCTCGAAATGGCACAATTGAGGCCATCTATCTGTGCTTGCCTAGTCTTCTCACTGGTCTGCAAACTCAAGATGATCTCGTTGAGCTTTGAAGATTGGGTCTTGTGCATAACTCGAAGCTCAGTCTGTGATCCAACAGTCGCAAGTTCGTTGATGTTTTCCGTGCAAGTTCCTATCCTCTGTAAGAGGTCCCCGTAGCGCAACTCATGTGGCCTTGTGAAACTGTGGTATATGTGTTTGAACTTTGACTCGTTACACCATGAGTGAGCTATGAGTAAAAACTCCATGATACAAGAGTATAGGCTTTCAATGGCTAGCTTCATATTCTTGGTCGGATATAGCGCGGATAAGTGTTCGATGCGTGGAAGACGCTGTGCGACCTCAAAAAGCGATTTCGATAGCAATTTGAGCGTCTCGCCGTGGTTTACTACGCTCTAGCACATCAAGGTGAGATTTCTGTGTTCCGTGACGGGGCCAGTCAACTCACTATGAACATCAACTTCATTAATCCCCAAGCCAAAGAGACATACTCTGGATGATGCTGAACAAAGACATCGAGTACTTGGCCATAGTGGCATATCGATTCAGAAGCCTTTTGTAGCCATTTCCGTGTTTTAGAGACTTCGCTCTTAGCTTCGTATTTTGTGAAAGCATCGCTGACTGCCTTTTCAACGTCTTGCAACGACGACTTCTTCCCCAGGAGAGCCTTCTCATCACTGCTCAATGAATTGCTCTGTTCGAAATTTTTCTTAACCGACTTGAAGGCTTCTTGCGCTATATCCGTTTTATCTGACAGAGTAAGCTTGTATGAAGTGTTTCATTGGCTAGTGATTGCTTACTTGCATCATCGCCCTTGTACCATGACTGAAAGACTTGGTCAACGGACATTGCGGTAGATGAAATTGGGATGTATTTTGACTGTAAATGAATGCCTTTTTCGGAAGATATTTGAATTTTAGTCTCAGAGGCCAACAAAGGAAGAAGAGAGGAGGCGCTGAAGGCTGAGCAATCATGAGGCATAATCAAGATGACACCCTGCAGCTTCATGCATACACCCTTGTCAGGCGCTTTTGCGGCTGAGTCTCAACTTCTCAGCCTGATCCATTCTCACCTCAACACCTCCTCATTTCACCTCATAATCAGTCTTTCCTAAGCAATTAGTGAACATGGACTCACCAACAAGAAGCGTATCGCCTCGCCCCAAGAACAAGAAGGAGAAGGACAAAGATAAGGATGATAGTGAAGAGGAAGACATTCACCAGCAGCTGAGCCGACTTCTGAGAAGGGAGGGGGCGCTGTTTGCGAGACCCTCAATGTTGGCGCTACCTCGGAGACCTCGACCTGCGTCTTCAAATACTCGGATAAGGAATCCTCAAAAGGCCCCAAAAGGAAGAATACCTCCACCACCTCCCCCCATGGTCGTTCCCAGGACTCCCCGCAATCAAATACAGGTGATGCCACCTCTACCACCTCCTCCCACTAATCGTCCTTCTAATATGCCTATGCCCCCGAGTGAATGGGTCAATCCTAATCCTCCTCCTCCTCCACCTCCTCAGCCTCATCATCAGGGGTTCCAGCCGCCTCCAATGTCACCTCCGCCACCCGTTGTCAAGCCCGCTCAGACAAATTACACCATCTCTGAAGACACCATAGGAGCTAGTAATAGAGACAAGCTTGCAGCTATAGACAACGGGCCTATCATGCCAAATGATATCAATGCCCTCAACAACTTCGCGCCACCCCAACCCCCGGCCCCCATCATACCATCCTTTTACAGAGCACCTGGCGCGACTCGAGGCTACCGTATCCCAACATTTACCAAAGCCAACAAAGAGCAGGCAGAGGCACAAGCAAAGCTTTCAGAGTCAAATGCCATGCCTATAAACGCCGTTGAGCTTCAGCATGAAAGCAGGCCATCAAATGTGGGAAAGCCAACCGAGGCTCATGGACTCTCCCAGATACAGGAGGAGGGATCTCATGAATTCGCAGAAGTTAATGGAGAGGATATTTCTTCCCACCAGATTCTCGTTGATGAGAACACATTGCAGGCATTAATACAACGTGTTGAGGAGTTGGAAGAAGAAAACACCACCCTTCGAGAAGATGCGGATAACGCTTCAACCGTTTCCACGGAATTGCCTGCCAAAGTTCAGCTCTTCTATTGTCTAGAAAGGATCGACCCCGATGACGATAGTGTCGCCGAAAGTAGTCGGACAGTCTATCTTTCTCCTCCTGAATGGGAAGTGTTTGGCGATGATGTCGACCTCAGGGGTCGTTTCCCTATCACAGACCCCGGTGACTACGCTGAAGAACAAGGCGCATCACTGATTGTTTACAAATATTACTCGGTGGACTATCAGTATGACGCGGTAAATGCAGCCAAGAGAGCAAAGCAACCGCTTCCTGAACCAGAACCAGCTAGTCAGGATGTCGTTCTAGTGACGGAAGAAATGGTTGAGGCAGTAGAAGCCTTATTTGAGCTCTTCCCTTCATTGAGCGATGATTTTCCGTATATTTACGAGATGGGCAGTTTGCAGGACCCTCATCTCTGGTGGTATCACTGCCGAACGAGCTTCAAGATGGAGGCGCTTTCAGAGAGACACGCCCAGTTGGTTGGACTTCTCGTTGAATGGATCGAAAGTAACTTTGCACCACTGTATGACCAGATTGACGACCAGTTCAAGAGAGGAAAGGTCTCGAGTGACTCCATTGAGTTCCTGATACGCCCAGGAGATACCCTTGTCGCAAACAAGAATGGCAGATATAGCGGACGCGTTGCTACCACTCGACCGGCCCCTCACAAACAGAAGAAGAAATCGGAAGATTCAGATAAGGACCAAGAGAAGCAGGGCACACACACGTGGATTGTGGAGACACGTTCTTACGGGTACGCGGGAAAGTTCTTTGCTGTGGATAAGGAGCTGTTCATCGACTTTCCCCCCAAGTACAGAGGTGGGGAGATCAGCATTACGGATCTCAACGTTATACCATTGTCATATGCAAAGCCAAAGGTAAAAGAGATATTACGACAGCGAGGCAAGAGATTTTGGAAGCTGCGTGAGAAAACTCTCATCTCATATGAAGGCAGTGATTCTGATAGGATACAAGCGGTAAGTAGTCCTCACTGAAGCTAGGACATTGTACTGATGCCCAGCAGGGACAACGGTTTATGGTGGACTTTGATACCTATAAAGAACTCCATCCAGGAAGCAGCTACATGAGACAAGAAGGTTATATATCAGGCCGAAAGCCCAACTTGCCAAAGGATGGAAGCGAGCCTGAGGAACCTGAGATTTACCTGTTCCCTAAGTTGATCCCAGGATTTGACTTGCGACGTAAGAAATGGGGTAAGCAAACTTCTTGGAACCATTCGCTATACTTGATATACTCATGAATATGCAGTTGATCTCGAGGTCGATCGAATTCGAGACGTCAGTTGGAACAAGGAGGCTTTCAAAAGTCTCGTCGCAGACGAAGCTATGAAGGAGCTTGTACTAGCCCTAGTGACCAACCAACTCGACGCCGAGAAAAACACAGATCTTATCGAAAGCAAGGGCAGTGGTCTCATCATGCTCCTGCACGGGTCGCCAGGAACAGGCAAGACATTTACAGCCGAGTCTGTGGCTGAAATCGCCAAGAAGCCTTTGTATCCAGTTACGTGCGGAGATATTGGCACTGAGCCTGCAGATGTGGAAAAGTATCTCGAATCTGTGTTTCATCTAGGCAAGGTTTGGGACTGTGTAGTCCTTCTTGATGAAGCAGAAGTCTTTCTTGAACAGCGAACTTTGCAAGACTTGAAGAGGAATGCGTTGGTGTCTGTATTCCTTCGAGCTCTGGAGTACTACGAGGGTATTCTCATATTGACGACGAATCGCGTGGGGACATTTGACGAAGCCTTCAAATCACGTATCCAGCTGGCTCTACGGTACGAGAAGTTGAAGGACTACCAGAGATTACAAATCTGGAAGAACTTCCTGGCGAGGCTGAAGAGTCTAGGTGAGGAGGAAAGTATCGACTTTGATGATATCGAATTGCATCTAGAAGAGCTGGCGAATAAGTATCCTATGAATGGACGACAAATTCGTAATTCGATCACGACGGGGCGACAGTTGGCCAAGTATAAGAAGAAGAAGATGACGTTTTCGCATCTAAAGAGGGCGATTGATGTCGCGGATAAGTTCGATAGGTATTTGGCTGATGTTCAGGAGGGTGATATGGAGGAGTTTAGTGGCAGGGGAGAGAGTGGACGGTATACACCGGAGTATCTTGCAAGGGCTGATCAAATCCGGTGAGAACACATAGGGAGCCACCTTGATATAGACAGGGCATCTGATATTTTTGGAGTCGAACGGCACAGTCGTCGTGGTGAGCAGAGGTGACCATGATTCCTTTATACGAACAAGTCGCTCAAAAACCCGGCGTCTATGGACACCGGGGTCCTCGACGAGTCTGCTATGTTCACAGGCATTCTCAGTATGAAGGCAGACTCTGGCCACACTGGTGACATTACTATTGATGGTAACTAGAAGTATATACAAGATAACAGGGACAGTGCCCGTTGAAAATATGAGAAACGATCCTAAACGCCAAAACTTCCATCTTACTTGTGAATGCCGTCGGACTCTGGTGGTCCCTTATACACATGTCTAGCATGCACAACATACCAAACCGCCGACATGGCCATGAATCCAAAGAACACAACAACGGCGTAGTTCATCGTGACAGCATTGACAGGGATGGCAACAGGCATACAGAACAAAATCATCTCAAAGCAAATCCAGGCCAGAGCCAAGATGTTAATGACCCAACCAAACTGCTTGCCAAAAGTCCAGGGCGCCGTGTTGACTCCAGCTCGATTGGTGAGCATGGATAGCAAGATTGGAATACCGTATGAGCTAGCCAGACCAATGACACCGACGGCGATGAAAGCGTTGAAGGCGGAGCTAGAGCCGAGGTAGATGAGACCCAGAAGCATCTCGATGATTGTCGTGAGGAGGAGAGCCATGATGGGTGTTCCGTGTCGCTCGCTGACTTTGGACCAGACTCGAGAGAGGGGGATGGCTTCGTCGCGTGCGAAAGCCCATGTTGTTCGTGAGGCGGCTACTGTGATGGAGATGGAGCAGAACAGGGTGATGATGAGGACCAGTGCGGTAAGGGCAATTCCGCCGGCTTGGTTGCCCATTACTTGGTAGAAGATCATGGGGAGAACCTGGCCTAGTGGTGCGGCAAGAAGTTCTTCTAGAGGGGGGAGGGTTGCGCAGATGGGGATGATCTGAGCATTGTTAGTGGACTACTGTGCAAGGGAGATTAGGCGTGACTTACGAAGAACAAGCCTGCAATGCCGCCGACAGGGACGCACAGAGCGAGAGCTCTTGGGAGCTTGACTGTAACATCACCACATTCTTCAGCCATGGATGTGATCATGCCAATGGCGGAGAACGTATAAGCTGATGGCAAAGCACCGATCCAGAAGCCAAAGTTTCCCCAACCTGATAAGTTGGGATCAAAGTTGCCCTGGTTTGGTTAGTTACGAGCGATTGATCGGAGACTTCCGTACTTACGAGTGTGTAACTTGCCGAATGTCTGCCCCTATCTGCCTTGGTTGACAGACAAACACAAACGATAAAGATGGTAATAGCCGTGAAAGCTGCACAGAACGTATCCACGGTAGGAAGGAATTTGTTGCCAAACGCGACAATGAAGAACGTAAACACACAGAGACCATAGAAGATCAACACGAGCTTCCAAGGCTGCCAGTCGTACTCGGGCAGGAAGATGCTGATACCTCCAGCAAGAAGCGAAGCAAAACCAAAGTTGACGGATAATGTAATAGTCCAGTTTCCAACAAGCCATGTCCAGCCGGTGATGAAAGACAGGACAGTTCTGTACTTGGGCGACGCGATCTGGAAAGACCAGTAGTAGGGACCAGCGGATGTAGGCCATCGAGCAGCGAGTTCGCCTAGTGAGATGGCGATGCACTCGTCAAGAATACAGACGATGATCCAGCCGAGAAACATGGTTAGTTGACCACCGCTGTAGACGGAGTTGATGAGCGGTGCGCCGAAGCCATAGGAGATCTATCACCAATTAACAATCGAGACACCATAAAAGGGGTGATGGGAGACGTACAGCAGCAATTGCTAATGATTGGAAAAGAAGTGTAAACATTGATCGGTTACGCTTGAGTTCGGGCTTGTACCCAAGGGCCGTCAGGTCCGCAGCATCGCCAGCGTCACCAACAGCATGATCATAGTTCTTTGCCTGTTCATGATCACTCCCCTTTTCTGATACTACACCTTTCTCCGCGTTATTCATATTGACAATAACAACAAATAACAATTAGGTGTGAAGCAGGTGGAATTGAAGTTGAAGTTGACGTTGACATAAAACGTGCGGCGGTAGCATTGTATTATAATCACACACACACACACACACCCTTATCGAGAAATTAAACCTTCTGTGACGCCTACTACACAGTGATATCACGAGCATCCCCCCCCTTCCCCAGATTCTACTTCTAGCCGGGACATTTTTGCCTAGAATGTGTTAGTGTAGTGTAGCTATCACGGGCGCTGGTTTACCCCGCGCGCAGACCAATCCGCTGGGTTTCTGCACGGTAACTCAACCCTGATAAGGAATGGTCCGTGTTGGTGACAAGATAAGAGATCCCAGTATCAACCCTGCGAGGGCGCCGAGGAGTGTTTGTTAGTGTAGTAGTGTCTCTGATGGTGGGCGCAGCTGAACGGAATGTGGCTGCCAAGACGGGAAGTTCGATTGACCATCACAGGGATCTTGGATGATGTGCCGGTGGTTGGGGACATGATATGAGTCTACTGCCTGAGTCTGAGGCTAAGGGTAAGGAAGACACTTTGTGGAATTGGGTATCAGACTAAGCAATTAAACATAGAACTACAGTTTGGCCTCAAATCTAACCAAATACAGTCTCGTACTTTAAATCATCCATCACATCAAGCCAATGAATAGACCCCGGCACTGTTTCACAATCATAATACGACCACACTGCATGCAGTAACTCTCGCAGCACAACAATAGGCCCAGCAGCTGGACCATTTCCAAACCCTTTAAGTCTCTCGACGATAAACTCACGCGCCAAGTTGACGTCTGTGAAATGGTTTTGGTTAGTTTCTTCACTCAGCTCCGAGGTGGCGTCTGGGAGCTCTAATTGCGGTGGCTTTTCCTCAGCGCAGACAGTCTTACACCGCAATCCTGAGCCGACTCCGAGACACAGCAAGGGTTGCAGACATCGGATCGACGAGGCAGGGATGTTGGATAAGAGGCCTGTGATGTGAAGCGCGAGTGACGTGGGCCATGTAACTTGTGTTACACTCCCGTTTATCCTCTCGGGAAGTCTTCTCGACACAAGATCTGGAAATGTTTGGTACAGCTGTAATAATGAACAGAGTCGAAAGACTTCTGCAGCGTGGTGTAAATCGAGATTAATTTGTCCCTTGTTCGTATAAGCATCTGCCGCGTCGCTGATGAGCTTCGGCACTTGCACGGACAAGAGCGTTTCTTCGAGGATTTGCGCCTCGTTAATGTCGATCATTGTCTGCCACATAACCTCATACGTCGGCGCCGTGCAATTTCGCCAAGTATCTCGCGATCTGCGACACAGCGACATTGACTTTCCAAACAGAGCAATTATTTTGGGCGGGACTCCAGTCCACGGATGAAGAACAAAGTCATATGGTGGATATGTCGCTGGCGTCCATTCTGTGAGCGTGCTTATGTCGTCTTTGGTGCTTGTCACGATACTGCGGACGGATTCTTCGTAGATAAGACATTCTTTGAAGAAGCCGACTAGACTTTGGTCTTGTTTTGAGAGGTGCTCGGATCGCATTTCAAGTAGGGCTAGTATTACGCGCACGTGTCGTGGATATTGCAGACCAAGTTGTTTGTGATCCATCCAGCAAAGCGATGAGCTGAGACAGAACAGCGATATGATAAGCGCGTGAGGTATTGTAGTAACACTATTCGGCGATGCGAAAAGATCTTTGAGCTCCTGTATTATAGCCTCGGTCGCTATTCGTGGGGCCGATGCAGCGATTTCTTGGATTTGAGGTTGTCGTCGTGTGAGCGAAGCAGCTGCCATGCTCTGAAGCGAGTAGAACAATGGTCTTGAGGAGCTCCAGAGGGAGGACCCCAACCGACGGAAGGGATTGGTTGGGGAGTCGTATGCTGCCCATGAGCCGCAGACAGATTTGAACCAGAGCTCAATTAAGAATGTTGATGGCTCAGAGATGGTTGTTGGAGTATTCATTGCTTTATAGCATGATGAGCGTCGTCTGTAGAGAGCGATGACTTGATCTTCGGTCTCTTCGGAGGTCTTCGGCGTTGGGTCTTGGGGGAGTAGAATGAGAGGCATATTGTTCGAAGACGTCGTATTGTCCGCGACGGTAGGTGATGTCAATGTTGAATGCCGCCGAGAAATGTTGCATGGCTGGCCACAATTCGTAGCTGCATTGGCTGTACTCTTAATGTCCTCGGCTTCTTGACACAGAAGACTTGGATCGGAAGGCAAAAATGCAGGAACCGATGCCACTGTAGCAGGACTTGGAGCTTGTTGCGAAGTTGTAGAAGACCGTCTGCTCTGCGGTGGAGATACCGTCACATCAGAACCACGACGCTGAACCGACTCAGACGCAGCAAAGATGAGTTGGTTGAAACCAGGAGGATCACTCGTCTTGTCCTTTCGCCGCTCATACTTAGTGGACCACTTGAGAGTTTGCTGATACCCCGGACAACTAATATTCCTCGCAATACAATTATTACAGCTAGGCTTGCTTTCGTCACACTTGAGCTACACACACATCACAGCGTTAGTGAGGATAGGGTAAGCAGCTCCGGATATTCTTACCCTTTTGCTCTTGCAGGCCCTGCAGCCAGAGCGGGACTTTGCTTGACCTTTCATAGTTGCCATTACATGAGGAAAAAGAGAGAGCTCCACGAGGTTTGCTACGTAAAAGAGCTATTAACCAGCTGCTCTTGGCGCGTATCCACCCCCGGATTTCGAACCCTGGCACGGAGGGGAACCGTTGGCGATGGAGATCGGCGTAGCTCGTGAGAATGAAGCTATACCCGAACAAGATAAAAAGTCCCTGCTGCTATCTACGGGACGGGCGGGGTTGTCTATCTCGCTGATAGGAATGCAGTGATCATGAGGACACTGAGATAGGACTTTGATAACTGATTGCTACGCGTTAAGTTGGTCATGGCGTGTCGAGATGCCGTGAATGGCAAGGTTACCCTCTCCCTTCTTGGCTTTACATCTATGATAGTGACCAAACTGTCGGATACCGGATGGGCTTATCTTGGCACACCCAATTTGTAGGCGTGGACAGTCAGCTAATGCAACTTAACAGCACGTGGTGGTCTTGAGTCTCATCATTGCGCCACAAGAATCCAAGACTAAGATCTCTGTAATCATTGGTGCCTCCGTATCTGAAAATGGCAATATTTTAGTCCTTTTGTAACAAGAAATATACATTACAATGATGACCGGTCCGTATACTCCAGTCTATTTTCAACACCCCCAATATCGTATCATACCAAACCCCATCACTCAAGAAAATATGTAGAAGATAAATGTAGAGGTTATTTATCAGCCTCAGTGTGTACCCCGACCACCAACATCATCACCATCCTTCTCGTTAACACCCCTGATAACTTCACGCGTCTTACCCCACTTGAAGTCATCAGAGTGAAACAGAGAGTAAACCAGGATAATAATGTTCATAAAGGGCGACGTGAAGAGATGCATGACATAGCCTACAAAGTACTGAGCGCGCTCGAGGTTGTTGCGAGGCAGCCAGAAGCCAATGCAAAAAGAGTAAAGCTGCAAAAAAAGACGTTAGCCAAGCTTTCTTGGCGTGAGATTGGCTGCAGGGGTAAGAGTGTGACTTACATAGCGGAAGAATAATACGCAGATGAGACCGAGGAACACGGGGTCTTGCATCACTTCGCGGCCTCGTTTGGCGAAGACGATGAGGAGTTCGACAAAGGCGGCGATGATGAAGGGGGTGATTGCCCAGGTTATGACCGCGATGAGACTTTGGAGACGCTCGATGAGGATGATGCCTGGACGAAAGATCATGACGAATTCGTTGGAGATACTACCCAACGCCCAACGCTTACGCTGGGACAGAAAGACTTTCCAGTCTTGGGGTACGATTGTCATGGCTTTGGCGCGGAGGGCTTGGGCAGTTTGCTTGCCGGGGAAGAGACTGAAGATGATGGAGGCGTGAATACTATCTTCAGAATAGTTACCCATGATATGCTGTGTCATGATATCATTTGGCTTGGGACAGTATCCAAAGCGCTCTCGAAGAACAGCATCGCCAAAGGTAGCTTCATCGACACGAATGAGTTGACAACATCCAGGAAGACAATTGACTTTTCCTGTGATGCGAGACTGAAACATGCGTCGAAGGCCTTGAGTTTGGGAATACTCAACAGACTGGTACAGCGACCAGTATCCCCAATTGTGACCGTCAAAGTCAACGCAGACATGGCCACATACACCAACGAGCTTTGGGTTCTTGCGAATCTCCTTGATCATCTCCCAGATACAGTATTCGTCGAACACAGTATCAGCATCCATACCGCAGAGGTATGTGATATCATCAAGACCAGCGTTGATGAAGTTATTACCGATGTATTCGAACAGCTCATTGTTGAACATGGTGACGATGTTCTCAGAGCGTTGCTTGAAGTGGTAAATCAGAGAGCGTGCGAAGCAGAGACTGTCGCGTTTGCCCTGATTGTACCGTTTCCCGACGAATACGTACGGAATACCCTTGTAGAAACCAGTTTGTGTCTTGACAGGCATGAATAAACCGTCTCGGGCACGATATCCATTTTCGAAGGTTCGAGAGGGACCAGGCTCGAGGATATCTTGGAGGAGATAATCCTGTGTAGTCTTTTCCATGCCCGGGCCACGAACATTTCCATCAACAACGATGAAGATAACACAAGGGTGATTGTCGATATTCTTCTGCGCAATAAGCGAATCAAGAGATCTCGTCAACTCCTCATACGTCTCATTATAGCACGGCAGAAGCAGCACCATCTTCTCCGGCTCAGCGGGAACATTCTCCTCTCTCTTCCACCATCCCAAAAGGACATGTGTAATAAACCAATGCAGAATAATGCAAATACACATAAATGCCTGAAGAACGGTGTTGGAGCTCAGGAGAACAAGGAAGAAGTAGTACACCTGGTAGTACTTCCAGCCAACGTAGATGAGAGCGCCGTTGATGGAAGCGAGACCGATGATGAGACTCCATTTTTGGAGACGGAGCATGCTCTTGGACATCTTTTTGAGCTCTTCATCAGAGTCCCAGCGGAGTTTGGCTTCTTCTTGCATGATGGATGATGTGAAGGAGAGGTTCGATTCGTTGCCGTTGTTGGTGAGCCATGAGGCGTGGGTTACGCCCGACATGGGGGTTTGGGCTCCTGGATGGAAGCCGCCGTTGATCCCTCGAATAACAGACTGAAGCTTGTTAGGGAGAAAATCACATAGCCAGTTGTCTGAGGGGACTTACTGAATCTCTGGAGATTGTTCCACTTGGTCTGAGGGGGATCTGACCATGGGATGTTGAAGGACCAGGTCCACCACCATATGGCAGGGCAGGCATCTTTCCTTTGTTGAAAGACATCGTATTGCCTGTCTCTGAAGATGATGATTCCCTGGCGGAACCTGGAGGTAAGAGGTTGGCCATCGCAAATGTTGACTTGTAGCCGGTCGATTGGGATCTGCCCACCAAAGAGGTTAGCTCATGAATGAGATACAAGTTCCAGAATAGCTTACACTGCTAGCAAAGTACTAATTGAAAGCCTAGGGTCGATTTTGTAGACTAAAGCAACGAGAGCAACGAGAGTAACGAGAGACAAAAGCGAGTGACAAGGTCAGAGACCCGATGAAAGAACACCCTTCCAACATAACCCAAAAGCGAGTGATGAGTCTATCTCCTATCGAACAATAAAACCACTTTCTAAGCTGGGGGATATTGAAGCTATAGCAAGATCTCCCCAGCACAAAAAAACACTAGTCCCCAAACAACAAATATTACAAAGGCCTCACACTGCCGTCCAGCCTCACCGTTGGTCCTCACGAGCCTAACACGACAGCACACGAGAGGGGGCGCGGGATCTCCGCTGACCAATGCTTCTCATCACGGGAAAACCAAATTTTACAAAAATTGGAAAAATAAAAAAAGTAATAGTCCTGAAATGGAGTCCTTGCATATGCCTGTGGTGCTAAACACGGGTGAAAGTGATCAACGCGCACGATCCTTGGATATCAGCTCGGCCCGTGGGCTATTTTTGACATGGTATGGTCTACTGAGCTGGGAAAACGGATTTTGCTTGGTTGGTATGCAGCCAAGGCAGCGGGAGAGGACCTGAGTTGTTGGTAATTGGGTTTGTTGTGTTACTGTGAATCTCACCCGAACCGTATGGGGCGATTATTTCGGGATGAGGCCTGTGGAATCTCGATGCGTGGATCTTTGACTTGTTGAGGTTGTTGAGATTCAATATCAGAGTGGCCTCGACGCATTGGCATGTCACTACAAGGAACAGGGTATGTATATCTGGTATTTCGGGTCTTTGCAGAGGGGAGGAAGATCTATCTAGAGCAGAATACAAGGCTCTCAGGTCGACAGGATACGTGACAACTCAAGACTATCATTTTAAAGCTGAGTCTATTACTGTAAGAAGACTATGGAATAAGAAATGAAGATATGTAATAAGGCGTCGTTCCTAAATCGAAGAGTTCCGCATTGCCATCACGACAACTTCCCAGTTGAAGTCACACTATACCTCCACACCATCTAGAACCTTCTCCCCAAGGCAATACATTTAGTGAAATATCAAGATCCCGCTTCAAGCTTAAACCTAAGTCCACGGCCCAACCCGAACAGACACAGCCGGACCTGCAGTAGCCCACCCATCCACACCACCAAACAAACACATTATACAAAGGCACCATTATATGCAGCCACACTCTTGCCAGCAAACTCAGCACGCAATATGCAAGATTCACCGAGACGATCTCCGCAACCCGATTGCCCAGTCCGTCACCCTAGTATCTACAAACATATTCCGTCCTTTCATGCACATCCCGGCCTGTCACCTACATATCCCATTTTTTCCCAATATCCTACCAGCATATCCCGGCCATTGACAAGGTATCCCCCGTTTCGTAACTGCTTACGTCCAATAGCATCCCGAGATGTTGTGTAACACTCGGAATGCGGAACCCCACGCCGATCACGCTGCGTTGGTTGGTCGTTTGCAAGTTAGGCTTATCCAGTAAGAATCGGGATTTGGTATATGCAGGTCAAGGTGAGGCCGTGACGCGTTTCTTGTGGTGATACAGCGTATATAGTCCCAGACCAGCTGCATGGGTTTCTATTTCAGGAGGCTCTGCATGTTTAAATGCACGTTTGATGCTGTGAGACATCAGACTCGTAATTTCAGCAGGAGTGAGAATTTCACCGGGAAAAAGTCCCATGCAGCTCATGTTCAGCTGAAAGCATGTAAGATAGATTAACTCAACAAGATTTATTGCAGAATTACAGTCAATCAATGCCAATTAAGTCTAAATACCAACTAAAGAGGTCCACACGTGGACAATTAATGATCCTGGAAGGATACAAGAAAGTAAACAAGAATATCCCGACAGTCATCACTGTCTTACCCTCTCCGCAAGCCTCTCCCGTCTGAGTCACAACATTAACATCATATTGATGGATAAAATGCGCCTCAGTTACACTCTCCATAGCCCCCCTGGCAACCAGCTCCGCAGTGAGCAGCACTGTTGCCGCTGTGTACACGTCAGTTACATCTGTTATCTTGGTCTAGGAGAGGTACTTACCAGAACCCGTACTGAGAGCAGCAGGTCTTGTCACCGTAGTTTCCGCATGATGCCCTGACACCTGGACCACAAAGACCGTTGGTGGTGTCGTGAATGTCACTTCCGGAAGGCGTGCACGACCCAAAGTCTGCATCACAGCCTGTTCCACAGTAGCTTTCACTCGATCCACTGGATAATGTTAGTACTCCAGAAATCTTTACGAATAGAGCGGGGGAGACGTACCAGTAGCCGTACCAGGAACAGCAGCTTCCGAAGGCTGACCCCTGACAAGTATAGCCTGTGTTACCGCCACATTGCTGGTTTGGGGAAATTACAAGACCACCAGTAGCAGTAGAGGTAGCAGTGTTTGTTGTCACCGACACGTTGGTAGGAGGGACAGTTTGGGTGGGGGTAGCCGACTCTGTCGATGTGACATCTCGGCCTCGGGAAACTGTTCGGTACCAGTTCTCCCGAGGGTCACCAAGGCATTCTCCGACAGTCACAAGCCTATATCCACGATCTTGGGCAGTATCGATCATGAAGGCAGTCAAATTGTGAACAGTCTGATCATGGACATCATGCGCCAGTACAATATACTGGTTGCTGTCTGAGTTGGACGAGACACCAGCAGAATAGCGATCCTTGGAAATTTGGATCAAAGCAGGACTATCATTTTCGTAGTCCTTCGTGTCAATGTTCTGGTCCACAACATGGTAGCCAAGTTCGGACATCTCATCGAGGCAACCAGATGCGGCGTTGCACTCGAGGTATGGCGCCCGCATGTAGGTCGGAATCCAACCAAAGAGATTTCGGAAGGCCATCTCATTGTAGATCATCTCAGATCTTCGGATAGTGCTGTTGACCTCGTTGAGATTGCGATGAGTCCAAGTGTGGCTGGCAATGTGGTGGCCTGCAGAGTACATGCGTCTCATCACAGCGGGCCATGGGTTGGACGAGTCATCAATATGTCCCTTGGCTCTGTTGTTACCGGCCACAAAGAAAGTGGCATGGACATCTCTTTCATCCAAAAGATCCAAGAGGTCATTGGTGTAGTCGAGAGGGCCATCGTCGAATGTCAGAGCAATCACACCGGGCGTAGTGCAAGTTGTGATGACAGTGCCTGTTTCTGCTGTAAGCATCTAATAATGCATACGTCCATTAGAGTTGATGCAAAGACATACCATACGGGACATTGCCAAGCTGTGGTCGAGAGATCCCTTCCGTGCTGCTTCCACGAGGCCCGAAACTGGTGTCCATGTCAGGTTCATGTCCGTTACTGCAGTACGAGGACTTGGAAGATACAAGATCTTGTCTGTGATTCCCAAGCTTCAGATAGCACTTACAAAGTATCACACGAGTCGCTGTACTCGAGCTGGCAAGCAGAACCACCACAAAAGTCTCCGGTTGTTCCGCAGAAGCCACTCTCTGAGCAACAGGATCCAGGATTGCACGAACCAATCCCAAGACCACACTCAGCACGCTTTCTCAACTTCGAATCGCGCAATGACAAAAGATCATCAGCTGCAAAGACTGGTCCAGACAGAGCAGTCCCTGCATGGAGTAACAGGGAAGCAAGGGTGACGGGAAGGCTGGCTTTCATTTTGAACGATAGTGATGAAACGGAAGCAATATACTTGGAACGAAGGAATGTAAAATGATGAGTTGAACGAGTGGCAATGCGAGCGGCCGATGGGTAGTTGTATGAAGCCTCGAGAGAGTTTATCTACGTGGGGCACGCGTAACTGCAGCTCCTGAGCGAGGTAAACATCCAACTTAAAATTAAGAGGGTTTGGACGCCCAAGTTCTGCACCTTGAACACGAGAGACCGTCAGCCGAGTTGAATGTACTGGCCCGGCAGCCTAGGCCTCATATCAGGTCACCTAATGGTCAGTGAGGATCCACGTTGAGATGGATATAAGCCATCCCCAACAAGCCAGCCATCATCAGGTGAGGCCACTGTCTCTGATTTATTGCTTTCTTTTCGGGCAATTGCATGTCGATGGTGCTGTGATCTGACAATGTGAAGAATATTCGACCTGCAGATATTGATCCATTGATGCCGCACCAGGCAGCAAGACTTGATTGCTTCTTCAGCTTTCAATATTCTCATCGAAACTAATGTTGATGAGTTGGCCCTTGATTGTGATGATTCGCTGACAAGAACTGATAGTGTCCAGGATCTACTATCAGCCTCAATACCATAGAGGAAACTTTCCCCAGACACTCAAAATCGCGAGTCACCTGCAGCTATCCTTGCTTTTGCAGCGTCCTCCAGTCGGATTATCCGAGTTTTTCTTGGCGCATACACTCGTATTCGTCCCATTCAAATGTCTTTCGTGTATCGTTACACAAGGCCCAGAATAGTTCAGAAGGTTGGCTGCCGATTTGAAGACGCTTGTTTGTTTGCATCCTTGTCGTGATAAAAATATGAACCGCCACCGGGACACGAAACAGGGACAGTAAGCTTAATGCCCGTCGGGAAGAAACTGACGTGTTTCGTCAGCTTGTGTAACATCACTCAGCTCGACTGCAGCAAGCCATGTCAACATCCCGGCGAAATAGCCTTGCCAGGTTCAAGGCTGTTCCGTTTTCCGCTGTCGGGTTGATCAGAAGTTTCTGACCCCACACTGAAGATCTGTTCCTAATATTGTCCTTCACCGTGTCACGGTGAATATACTGCCAACATCTCATATGCAATCGTCCTCAAGCGATTGAAGCTGTCCCATCAGACACATTGAATAATCTCATGGATACTTGTGAAGCCGTCTTAGCATTGGAGACGATATTCAACAGTCCGTAAGCTTGAGTTGAGGCTTCATCCCCTGGTTGCTCAATCATATTCTCAACGCAATAACTTCAGCGAATTCGATCCATCAAGAATGCGTACCAGCCATTGGGCCGCGAAATTGTTCAATAGATCAATCACGGCCCAGTATGCTGACATATCCTTCCTTGGAGATGTATCGCGAAATGGAGTAACAGTTGACTGATCTTCAGCCTCGACATACCCTCGTCATCCTGTACAACAATTTGACTGAGCTAGGATGTCAATTCAGGCACGTCAGCTGAAATGGATGCAGTGCTTCCAGGCTAGTTGACTCCTGCATAGGATACAGGGGATTAACCAAGGCATCGGTGAGGCTGTATTGGCCCTCGCAAGTTTCCTCGAGTTGGGATAGCGGAGTGGCGGTTGCTAGTTTCAGTCTTTGTGACTTGACAGTCACATCTTGGTTGGTGCAAAGATCTTGCGTGGCCAGATGCATTCGTACGGCAAGCTATTCAGGGGCACTTCATGTCGTAGGCCAAGTTTCCACTTGAGGCTCGGAGTATCGTGTAAGAAAGTTCCGGTTACTGAGGCCTGACGCCGCACGGTATAGCCGTTGAATTGGAACGGGAAGGAAAAGTTCTCGATTCATCGGTCGCATTGTGAAGCCAGAAGTGTAGATGGATCGCTCGATACGAGCCCATAGTCGTCCATTGATGATACATATGCTCCCGTCGAACCCCAATGATTTCTCTGCATCTTTTTCCACTTCACCCCATTCACTCGTTAATTGTCGATCGTTACCATCATGGCTCAAATCCTTGCCGAGAGCCTCCTTGTTCAGGGGCTTCCTTTTGTTAGTCATGAGCCAGAACCAAAGTCATGGAACATTTCCAGCCGAGAATACTACGACATCACCCCTCCAAGTGAAATTTCGGAGGCAGAAGATGTCTTCAACGTGGTGACCAAATCCGTTGATGCAACTGCTGAGCCGCTCGTTGCTGTCATAGGGGTTGGCTATGTTGGCGAGCATCTAGTCGACGTTTTCTCAAAGAACCACGACGTGCTTGGATACGATGTATCAGAAGCTCGAACTCAACAGTTGGCTCAGAAGCAACCTGTCGGCAGTCGTGCCAAATTCACGTGCAAGCCTTCAGATCTTGCTGAAGTCACCCACTTTCTCATCTCAGTGCCGACCCTTCTGATTGATCACAAAACAATCGACTCATCATACCTCCGGAGTGCTTTGGGCGTGGTCAAGCTCTACGGTCGTCAGGGCGCTGTGGTCGTCGTGGAGAGTTCGGTGGCAGTGGGAATGACGCGCGCTCTTCTGGGCCCTCTTGCAAAAGAGCGTGGGTTCTTCGCTGGCATGTCTCCTGAACGTGTTGACCCTGGTCGCACCGAGCCGCCAGCTCACTCTATACCGAAGATTGTGTCTGGGCTTGACGATGTGGTCCCGGGGTCGCTTGACGCTATCATGAGGCTCTACACGAAGAGTTTCGATCACGTTGTGCCAGTGTCGAAGCCAGAAGTTGCCGAGATGATGAAGCTGTACGAGAATTGTCAGCGCATGGTTTGCATCGCCTACGCCAACGAGATGGCGGATGCTTGTGGTGCTCATGATATCGATCCGTATGAAGTGTGTCGTGCAGCTGCCACCAAACCATTTGGCTACCTCCCGTTCTCACCAGGTCTTGGTGTTGGCGGTCATTGCATTCCCGTCAATCCATGGTATTTGCTTTCCAACAGCAAATTTCCTCTTCTACGGGCAGCGTCTGAAAAGATGCGCGACCGTCCTTTCGAGATCGCACAACGCGCTGTGACGCGTCTCTACAGCGTTGACAGGAACGGTCTGCGACCACGCGTTCTTGTGGTTGGCGTTGGCTTCAAGCGCGGGCAGTCGCATCTTGCCAATTCCCCTGGTCTCGAATTGGCGAGGCGTTTGGTCGAAACGAGCAAGGTCGATGTCGCTTGGGCTGATCCTCTCGTGTCGCAAAACGCTGTTCCTCAGATTCCGAGACTCGATGAAGCCGAATGGACTGTCGAGGCTCTTGAACGCGACTTTGACATGGTAATTGTCGCTTTTCGTCAAGAGGGTCTTGACTTTGATGTGTTGGACCATGTTCAGGCAGTTGTCGTGGAGCGCTGGTGTGTTTGAAGGAGCAAAGATGGCCTTGCTCGTTTGGGGCAGAGAGCCATTCAGAAGGAAACATGCAACGTATACGACACGCACAAAGTGCTTGCTTTTCCTTCGTCATTCCTTTTTTGAAACGGAAGGTATTTCCTATGTACCTGTCTTCATTAAACCTTGGTTGCGCAGGGTTTGGTTAATATGCAGTAATATGTTTCATCCATTGTAGGGTAGCTCATTACATTGCCACATGCCCGGTGAGGATCACGAAAATTATTGTAACGACGAATATAGCGAATGCTAAGTATTTTAACCAAAACTTGCGAACTTATTGAGAAAGTCACTGTCATCATGCTGATGTGCCATGCTTGGATCTCCCTCACCGAGCATAAGGTATCCTCGAGTTCACATCGTCAGCTGCTTCCAAGTTCTCTCCTTCAAGACGATCAAACGCGTCAATTGCTTCTTGCCCGGCACTTGACACATCCAAAGAGTAAAGGAAGGTACTTTCATGTTTTTCGACTTTTACCGACAATTCACTCTGGGATGATTTTCTTCTCCATCACAATCTTCATCACAACCACACCATTCTTTCATCACAATAACTACAGCTCTATTCAATTAAACAATATCCTCATCTTCGTATCAACCATGAGTTCACCAGTCCCCATGCCAACAGCTCGCCAAGGTACGTATACGTTTTCGGGGGATGGAAGTCTGGAGACTAACAGAAGCCAGCGGAGTTGCAGGATCGGTTCACGGAATATCTCCGTCTCGAACGCGAGGTCCATCCGTTCGAAGTATTGAAGGCGGCCAAAGCACTAGTCAGTGAGGAAGGCCTCAATCCCTACCATGCCGCACACTTGCACATGAAACTGGCCGAAGTCCCCGAAATAGGACTTTATCATGCCACAGAGTGTGTCAGAACTCTCACACAGCTGAGAGAAACCAATGACAGTCAAACCATTAGGGAGCAGTTGCAGGAGGCAACAAAAGTCATGCTAGAAAGGCAAAAGCACGAAAAGGTCTGGATGGAGAGCATGGAAAATATGTAAGAGATATACTTCACCTGTATTTCTTACCCCTTTGACCTATCGCTTGAGTTATCTCGCACGGATGCCTGCTTTCTACCCCAACTGCGATATTTCTCCGCCAAGTCTAGTTGCTACTGGTGCACCATTAGTAAACGCTACTGACAATCTTTTATAGGACACCGGAATGCAGAGAGGCGGCTGTCCGAGATTCTTTTAATGGTTACTTTTTCAACCTTTGGAAGGATTAGGTATCCCCCAGGGGAATGGAAACAGAGGATCGGAATTCTTCTATGTTTGACGACGCAGTTAAAAAAGGGAGGACCGCCGATTCGGGTGGCGAGAAGGAGGAGAAAGAGGGGAAAAAGATGGAAGACTTGTATGAAGACGCATGGAATTACTTTGCTTCGTGATGCTCCAGCTCATGCTAGGACTTGTTGTATTGTGTATACTTGACCTCAACTGTCATGTGTTATGGAAGAGAGGACTCAGAAGGAGTATAGCGTAAACAAAGCGTAGAACGGCACCGAAAAAGAGACAAGGTTTATGGTGCAAGGGAAAGATATTGCTTCCACGATGTCTTAGCAACTGTGTTTTCGTCGTTTCCATGTTATCTCCGGCCGAGATCAGGAATTGCCTGAATCGTGCTTGAGGCGTCAATTTGAGCCTTTTGATTGGCTTGGCTTTGGAGTCTAGACCACGTTGACCCTGGCTCGCATCCTTGTCAATGCCAGCCATGACCGTCGAGTCAAAAGTTGGGACACAAGTTCGACTTCTTCGAGGCAGACCACATCCTGTCGTCGTGTAAAGACTCAAAATGACGAAAAACTTGTCGATGTACTGTTGACATTCATACCATATTCTCTCAAGTAGTGGCATTAGTGGCCTCGCATCGCAGGTTCCACGGAATTTTAGGCAAAGCTTGGATCATGCAAAATCGTAGTCTCATTCGCTAATCTCTTCAAAGTACAGACATTTTAATTACCCCATTAAATCCTCTAAAACCCTCTTAAAACTTGGGCATATCATACAAGTCCTCAGGATCTGTCACTTGTTAGCGCTGAGCTTGTGTGCGTGGAGTGGAGTTTACTCACCTTTGCCCTCGTCCTGAATGTACTTCCTAACCTCAGCAACTCTGTCGTCAATCTTCTTCAGTGTCTCGTCAAGTTTGGCCTTGATCTTGTCGTTTGTCTCAGCAGCGCCCTTGAGCGCACGTTTAGCGACGTCGAATCGGCTGACCCAGTTGAGGAGCATCATGTCGAATGGTGTGGTAGTGCTACCCTCCTCCTTGTATCCCTCCACTGTCATGCGGTGCAGACCAGGGCGTCCAAAGAGAAGGCCCTGGAGCTCAGCGGCGTATCCGTGGTAGTTGAAGCATACAGCCTTATCTTCCGTGAACATATCAAGGAAGTCGGCGCGGCTGAGGGCGTGTGGGTGGCGGGATTCGGCGGCCAGAACCATGAGATCCGTAACGTTGACGACTCGGACTCGAAGCTCAGGGATCCAGGCGCGAAGGATCTCAGCAGCCTTGACAACCTCAAAGGTAACCTCAACACCAATACCAGCGATCACAACATCGGGCTCCTTGCCACTGTCAATTGAGGCAAACTCCCATATGCTTGCGCCCTTTCGACAATGCTCAGCAGCCTCATCAGGAGACAAGAAGACACCAGTGGGTTGCTTTGAGCCGATCATAAGGTTGACGTAGTTCTTGGATTTCAGACAATGGTGGATGGTGCTCAGGAAGCAGTTGGCGTCGGGAGGGAGATACACGCGTGCCGCCTCAGCCTTCAAGTTGAGGACAGAGCCGATGAAGGATGGGTTCTGATGAGAGAAGCCGTTGTGTTCTTGGCGAGCCCAAGTGCTGGTTTCAATATAGTTGATTGAGCTGAGATCGCCTCGCCAGTTGGTCTCGCGCGCGATCTTGTTGAACTTGGAGTACTGCACCATCATGGTATGGATGATGCCGAGGAAGGACTCGTAGCTGGGGAAGAGAGCAGTTCGGCCGGTAAGTGTGTATCCCTACTAACAATTAGTGGTAAGCGCCGACTTAGAAACTAAATACTTGCCTGCATCCAACCTTGACAGCAATGCTCGGACAGGATCTCAATGACTCTGCCGCCCTGTGCGCGAGAGAACTCATCCCACTGGAAGTTTCGGCCTGTATTCTCAAAGACTGCACTGAGCTTGTTGCTTTCCAGTTCATCGGGAGAGAAGATACGGAAGCTCTTGGGGTTCTCCTTGATGACCTGGTTCAGAAAATCGCCAGTTTGCTTCATGCAACTGTTTTCCGAGGCCTTCTCCACTGCAAAAGTCTTCCAATCGGGAACCTTCAATTGCTGGTAGGGATCGTATGTCTTCTTGAGCTGCCCAAGTCGTTTTTCATCCTTTTGAGGAATAATCTCCAAGATACTGTCAGCAGGCTTCCCGTCCTTGAGCAAGTAGGCCGTATCGTAGGTCCTGAGCCAGTCTTGAAGTATCTTGAGGTGCTCTTCGTCCTTGCTAGCGTTAGGAACGGGGATCTGATGAGAGTGGAAAGAGCCTTCAATGAACTCGCCGTCCACCTTCTTGGGACCTGTCCAGCCCTTGGGTGTTCGAAGAACAATCATGGGCCAGCGTGGCTTGACAATGGGCTTTCCATCTCGAGCTGCCTTTTGGATCTTCTTGATCTCGCTGACAGCCCACTCTAGAGCACCAGAAAGCTCGCTGTCGATCTCTTCAAGAGTCTCCACGATTGTTGGCTGGTACCCATACCCGGCGAACAAACTGGATAGTTCCTTGTTGTCCATGCATCCATAAATGGTTCTCTCGCTGATCTTGAAGCCATTCACATGCAAAATGGGAATAACGGCTCCAGACTCAGCGGGATCAATGTACTTGATGGAGTGCCAAGCACTAAACCGTTGGTGAATGCCACGAAAAGATGTAAATAACTTACGCTGCGGTGGGACCACTCTCGGCTTCGCCATCTCCAACAAGACAAGCAACAATCAAATCTGGGTTGTCCATAACGGCACCAAATGAAACAGCTAGGGAGTAGCCTAGCTCACCACCCTCGTGGATGGAACCCGGAGTTTCGGAGTTAATGTGACTGAACTGGTTAGCTTGATCCTGTCTTGACGACCGACGCTTGTCTCACCTAGGGAAGCCTCCAGGAACCGAAAACCCGGTAATAAGATTTCGCAGGCCATCCTTGCTAACACCATACTTCTGAGGAAAGAATCTCTCAAGAGATCCCTCAAGCCACAGTGAGGCCAACGCAGCAGGAGCACCGTGACCGGGTCCGATCACAAATATCATTTCCAGACCATGATTGCGGATGAGGAGGTTGAGATGCGACCAGACTAGAATAATGCCTGGACATGTTCCCCAGTGGCCTTTGAAGCATTAGCTAGGCACCAAAGTAAGCAGCGTTTTACATACCCAACAATCTTGGCTTAATATCTTCTGCTTTTAAGTCCCTCTCAAGTAAGACGTTGTCTTTGAGGAAGATCATGGCTGCCTTGGCGTTAGCCACATGCGCCGCACTAATTGACCTCACTTACACCCTGCAATATAGCATGCCGCATGCTGGAAATCATTGAGCGATTGGGCGATCTTCTTGTCCAACTGCTTCTTGGGCGCCTTGAGTGCCAATTCCAGAGCTACATCTGGAAGATGACTATCCAATGGAGCCGGGTTCGGGCGATCGATCACTTCACCTGGCATCGTGAGTTTCTGGTATCAATTCTGGAGTTGATGGTAAGCTGAGCGGAGATTCACAGAACCAGGAAAGGGAAGAGAAATGCCGGTCACATAAGGCATAGATTACGAATCGGCAGTTTTTTCTAGATTGATTGCTCTCAAACTGTTTGATAGTGACGCGGTTTCAAGCAGGGAATGATGCTATATCGATGACGTAGATTGACGTCGCTTTGACAACTTGCCCCACGTAACAACTTGGACCTTTATGAAGTAGCAATTCAGTTACGGATATGTCGGATATTGAAAGAAGATAACAACGGAATAAATTATAAACTTTAAATTCCAAAGAGGCTTTTTGACTTGCATGCACGGAAATATTGAAAATCGATCCGGCTACATGGGAATGTCTTGCTTGTTGATAGTTGCTGAAGATCTGATATCCGAAATTCTGGAAGATCCATAGAAAGACAACAATCCCTGCTAAATACAGAACTGTAGCGGTCATCGAACCGGAAGATTCCACATCAATTCTCCATTACAAAACAACATCGGCCATTTGTTGAGTTGTTCCAACGGCAGTGTCAGGCAAGTGCGAGACAGATGCGGAAAGTGGGGGACACAAAAACCGGAGCTTTCTTTCCTGGTGTAACAGTAAAAGCACCTCCTTTCCAAACACAGATCACGATCGCATCAGAAAGTGCATTCCATATTTCCTCGTTGGAAATTCTGAGCTTCTCATAGGTCAATGGTGGCTGTACCTGACGAAACATGACGACTTTTCTCAACAACTCGTCCCGTTGTAGCTGCCATTTTCCCCAGCCCGCGGGGAAAGATGAATCGACAAACGCATGTGTGACGTAAATCCAACGTGCTCTGAAGTCGACAGCTTATGGATACGGTGACCTCAGAACATTACAAAAGATCTCAAAACCCGGAATCCTTTGAGCCTAATCTTCACTGAACTATTCTTTGTTTACTCAAGAATAAAGATCAAGATTCGACATGACCGATCAAGTTACTGGAGCTATCAAACACGCAGTCATGGGACACCGAAACGACAAGATCGATCAGCTCAAGGCCAACATCGTTGAGCCCAGCGAGAACACTCGAATTACCTCCGATTATGGCGTGAAGCAGAACAACACCGATCACTGGCTGCGCGTGAACAGCGAGGATCAGACCGGCGCCAGTCTTCTCGAGGATGCTTTTGGACGGGAGAAGGTAAGCTGCTATAACCCAGAAACATCAACTAGTCAACGACTTTAAATGCTGATACAGTTCTAGATCCACAGATTTGATCACGAACGCATTCCCGAGAGAGTTGTCCATGCCCGTGGAGCTGGCGCTCACGGCACATTCAGACTTTTCGAGTCCGCCGCCGACGTGACCAAAGCTGGCATCCTTACCGACACTTCTCGAGAAACACCAGCTTTCGTCAGGTTCTCGACTGTACTGGGAAGTCGCGGCTCCGCAGACACTGTTCGTGATGTCCGCGGATTCGCCGTCAAGTTTTACACACAAGAGGTTCGTGAATCCCCTCAACACCAAAACAACAACAACCCAACATCATCACAATTAAATTTGGACCAAATCTAACGCTATTTCCTCAAGGGTATATGGGACATAGTCGGGAACTCGATCCCCGTCTTTTTCATTCAGGATGCGATGAAGTTTCCAGACATGGTTCACGCAGGAAAGCCGGAACCGCACAACGAGGTTCCCCAGGCGCAATCCGCGCACAACAACTTCTGGGATTTCGTCTGGGGACACTCGGAGGCGACTCACATGTACATGTGGGCAATGTCAGACCGCACTATCCCTCGATCCTACCGCATGATGCAAGGTTTTGGCGTCAACACCTACACTCTTATCAACGACAAGGGAGAGCGCCGATTTGTCAAGTTTCACTTCACCCCGGAGCTCGGAGTACACTCTCTGGTTTGGGATGAAGCTCTTAAGCTTGCTGGACAGGACCCCGACTTCCATCGCAAGGATCTTAACGAGGCCATCGAAAATGGCGCATACCCGAAGTGGAAGTTCGGTATCCAGGTGCTGGAGGAGTCTCAAGAGCACGACTTCGACTTCGACATCCTCGACGCTACGAAGGTCTGGCCGGAAGATCAGATCCCCGTCCGCTATATCGGTGAACTAGAGCTCAACCGGGTTGTTGATGAGTACTTTACGGAGACCGAACAGGTCGCTTTCTGTACCAGCCACCTTGTCCCTGGTGTCGGCCCATCGGACGATCCTCTTCTTCAGGGCCGAAACTTCTCTTACCAGGATACCCAGCTCAGCCGATTGGGTATCAACTGGGAGGAGCTGCCCATCAACAAACCAGTTTGCCCGGTCATGAACTTCAATAGAGACGGTGCAATGCGACACACTATTTCCAAGGGCAAGGTTAACTACTGGCCTAACCGCTACGGCCACCAGCCTGCCGCTACAATCCAAGAAGGCGCCTATGTCGACTACCAACAAAAGGTCGCTGGTATCAAGCAGCGCGCCCTCAGCAAGAAGTTCAAGGACCACTTCTCCCAGGCCCAGCTCTTCTACAACTCTCTTTCCGAGATTGAGAAGACTCACGTCCAGGCCGCATTCTCCTTCGAGTTGGACCACTGTGACGAAGCTATCGTCTATGAGCGTCTGACTGAACGTCTTGGTGTGGTTGATGGGGAGCTTGCCAACACAATTGCAGAGATGGTTGGCGGCAAGAAGCCTATCGATGCTAAGCCCAACCCCGGAAAGAAGGCCAAGAACCTGAGCCAGCTTGACTTCCTTCCCAAGACTCCGACAATCAAGTCTCGCCGTATCGCTATCATCATCGCTGACGGCTACGATCCCATTGCCTTCAGCGCCGTGTACGGCGCAATCAAGGCCCAGAGCGCCCTTCCCTTCGTTATCGGACCTCGACGCTCGGCTATCTTCTCCGCTAACGAGGATTCCTCCTCATCCAAGGGCATCGTCCCCGACCACCACCTCGAGGGCCAGCGCAGTACCATGTTCGACGCTATCTTCATCCCTGGTGGCGAGAAGTCTATTCAGACACTTTCCAAGAATGGTCGAGCTCTTCACTACATCCGCGAGGCTTTCGGCCACTTGAAGGCGATTGGTGGTACTGGCGAGGCCGTTGACTTGATCAACAAGGCCATCCAGCTTCCTGAGGTCTCACTCTCCGAGACAGACGGCAGTGGCGTCGTTGATAGCTATGGCGTTGTGACCCTGAGGAATGCTTCGCCCGGCAGCCTCAAGGAGATTGTTACCCTTGCTTCAGATGCCAAGGGCTTCCTGGAGAAGTTCGTGTTCAACATCAGCCGGCACCGTAACTGGCAACGAGAGTTGGATGGATTGAGCACCATGGTGGCGTACTAATGATTTATTGAAAGATACCAACTTATGTAACGAGCCAATTTGAACCTTCCGGACAATACATTAATCACATGAACTCTCACTTGATGCTGTGACAAACTCGATTCTATGAGCTCGCTATGTGTTATGTTGACCAATATTACCAGTGAAAATTGTCTCAAGTCGTAATAGCTGGATTGGCTTTTCTTATAAGCAATTGTTCTGGGCCCGAAGTGATGAACCACCCTAATCATACGTTGAGCCCCGACAGCTGGTATGAATACCTTCTATATGCACGACAAGTGTTCTTTTAATCTGGACCGTGAGAATCTCAAGTTTAGGCACATTTCACACAAGTGCATGATGAATTTACGATGAGTTTTGATAGAATTCATTGAGTTGTGATATGATGAGATGAAATGAGTAGTACCGAGACCCAGAGTTTGTACCTCTTCCTTCATTTCATTTCATTTTATCTCATGCTAATTGAATTAGTCCAGATCCTTGCTCACCGGCCGGGTTAACTATGCCGACTTCTTTCCATGAAGCTTCTGCTTCAACTTCTGAATAGCCCGCGCTCCCTTCTTCAGCACAAAAGTAGCATACTCCCCGTGTCCCTCCATATCCCTTGAGGCCCGCTTCTTGATGTCCATGTACTCAACCCGGTCCTCCTCTCTCTCACCGATGGGAATGACAATACCAGCGTAGCGGAAAAGAATTGCGTTCAGGATCATGCGACACATGCGTCCATTGCCGTCTTGAAAAGGATGAATCTCGACAAACCTGAGCGAATACTTGGAGGAAAGAGAAAACGGGTCCAGCGAGTTTTGAGCTTCTCCCTCTTCAATTTCTTTCTTCAGGTTTGCGCACATCTCTCCCATCTTTTCAGGGACAAACTTCGGCGTTACGAACATCGTGTTTCCAGCGCCGACAGCGACGGTGCGATACTGTCCAGCGTACTTCTCGTAGGGAACTTCGGGATGTTCTGGGTCGATGATCGAAATGCCTTTGCAGAGAATCGCGTGCGTTTCCTTGATGAGATCCTCTGTCATGTCCTCTTCAAGGACAACAAAATGGTGAATGATGTGCTGGAATGCTCTCATATGCTGAACGATCTCCCGGCGTCCACGTAGGACGTACTGACGAGGTTGGCCTTTCAGTGTCTTGTCGTGATTGTACAGCTCTAAGAGCTTTGACTCGTAGTCCGGGTCGCGCTCATCAATCTCAGGGACAGGCTCTCCTCGCAAGATCTTGCGACAAAGATGAAGAGTAACGTCGAAACCGAGTCCAGCACCTTCAATCCTGTTGCTACCAAAGATTGCGTGGATGATGGACTCATGAATCTCCTTGATAAGGACCTCCTGTTGCTTTGGCGTGCGTTCAACGCCTCTCATAGAGCCCAGGTATCGAGTGGCTTTCTCGAAGAGGACTTTCGGGTCTTGATCGGCAGCATAGGTGCGGTAGCTACTGTCGGCACGGATAGTCAAAGGGACCTCCGCAGAGGGCTGTCGCATGATAGGCCAGTTCTGGCGAAGGGAGTGCTGAAGGTCTGACAGCATCTTAGTGCGCTTGACAGGGCTCGAAGGGGCTTGCTCAGGGGCAGAAGAACCAGGGTTAAAGAGATCACCGACAGGCTTCCGCTTGTGACTTGGGCTGGAAGGGAACTCCATTGTGAGATGGGCAGTGCTGTAGTGTTTAACAGATAGGCTTTGATGACACGACAGAAGAGTTTCAGTTGAAGAATGATGATGAAAAGAAGAGGAAAGAAAAAATTGAGGAGATGGAGGAAAGGGGGAGTATTTATACCCAAGAGAGAGAGGACTATGAATCACGGACTCAAAGCCTTGCCTGAGTGAATCACTAACTCAAGATCGTGAATAAACGTAATTTGAGGCTCTGATCCACGCTCTCAACAGTTAAAGGGTGATGCCTAAATCATGATTGGGGTAAATACTGTGATTAAGAGTAAGATTCACTGACAATGCTGAAGCCCTTTCAAGGTGAAACTTAAGAAGAACCGCACAAAGAATACTCTAGGCAGCTGGATATTAAAGTTAAGTTTACCAAAGCTTACTGAGTTTATACTGACTGGAATAGAGAAAGCAGTTTGACAACACCAACTGGCTGTTGATGGCGAAATGGCTAGAGTGCCAATCATAAATTGTGGGATCGAAGGCTATGTAATGCAAGTAATGTGTAGAGGTTTGAAACAAAGAGCGGAACATGGATGGATATTGACTCACCCAGTCGCCAGCGTATCATTATTAGAGTTTGTGAGTGTATGTTCATGAGTCAGGTTTGGTACAGGATCTCCAGAGAAACTTTGGTGAATACCTTTTTGCCCGTACTTTAAGCTTCTATGATATTAATGAAAGCTTGACTCAAAGTTATTATAACCAAGAAAATCATCATGAGGTAGAAGTTAGCCATAGTCCTCCAGGACAAAATACGGTACAGCCTTTGTTCATATTTAAGAACATCAGTGTTTCGTGCACAATAGTTCATAGGCATAAATTCAGACACACGTTGAGGGTTTAACTAAAATGGATGTTCCTCCATGAGCCGTGACCTTCTTTCTAAAGTTTTAATTATCATTTTCGTAAAGGGAGTATGATCATATGCAGCTCAAAAAAGCTTGTACTCAATGCAATATTCATTAAATTCACGAACTTGGAATGAAGGAGCCTAAAACGTATATGACATTAGATCAGGATTATGATAGCAGACCCTAAGGTTAGGACAGATTTAGGTGAGTAGCTAGTCGCGAATGAAGACGCTGCCTAACTGATCACTCTTTGCCTAAACATCATCACTGATATTTACCAGTCGGTCTTCGACGAAATGCAACTTGTGCCTTACATTTCAGAAGCCATCCAAGCACGGAATGATGTCTCATGTAATTCTGTAACGGTTCCTTTTCATATTGATATATGACTTTTTAGAGAGATCTAGACTATCTACTGTCCAAGAAATACACAAGGAGTTTCACTGAAGAAACCATGCCCCTTCGACCAAAACTTGCGTTGTCCAATGGAGGCACAACCTATACAGCTGAGGTGTAGCTGCAATTTAAACAATCCAGCTGGAACCTGTCGTCTTACGGACAAGTTGCTTACAATTGCGTGCCCATGTTGACTGACTCAAGTTAGATACTGTGGGTGTGTTTAGGAGGGGGAGAGGAAGAACGTACCGTGGACAGCCTTAACCTGTTTGCTCGACGCTGAAACCAGGGACTCACTATATTACAGTTATGCTTTAATAGCAATAACTTTGCCATAGTCTTAAGCACCATTTAAACTACCGCTTCCTGCTCTAAAAAAAATAGGTTACTATTACTATTATTAAATCTCTTCTCCTTTAAATCTCCTACTTCTTATTCTTAGTAGCGTCACCATTCCGCTTACCATAAGACACAAGCTCACGGCCGATACCAGACTGCTTGTAGCCTCGGAAGGGAACACCCCAGTGGGTGTCCTGAGAGCCGTTGATCTACGTATAAAGGTTAGCGGTCATCTCAGTGGTCTCTGAGCACATACATGTCTTACCTAAACAGTTCCAGCCTGAACGCCCGCGGCGACACGGTGAGCCTTGCGGAGGTTCTCAGTGAAGACAGCAGCACCCAGGCCGTAAGCGGTACCATTGGCATGCTCAATCGCATCGGCCTCTGTTGAGAAAGGCGCAACAACGACACAAGGTCCGAAGATCTCCTCCTGAACAATCTTCATATTTGGCTTGACATCGCGGAAGACAGTGGGCTGGATGTAGAAACCCTTGTCTCCAGAACGGGCACCCCCAGTCATGAGACTGACTCCTTCTGACTTTCCTGACTCAGTAAGTGACAGGATCTTCTCATATTGTGCTTTGGAAAGCTGAGGACCGTGTGCGGTGTTCTCGTCGAAAGGATGACCGATAACGATGGCAGACTTGACTTGCTCGTGGAAAGCCTCGATCAACTTCTCGTAGATTGTATCTTGCACAAAGATACGTGATGTGGTTGTGCAGATTTGTCCCATGTTGCCTAAGCGTAGTCAGATCATGCATTGCTGGAGCAAGGGATCAGTTCCACGTGGACTATGCTAGAAGCTGGAACGAGTCGGCCAAGTTGAATGCGAGTAGACGAAAGCTGGACGCTATCATTTCACCTACGGCGACTTCAGTCTCGTTCCCCCATGATTTCAGCCGGTAAGAAAGCGGAGCCCCCAATACTCACTTGACTAGCCTACCTAAACTTAGCATCCAGGTGGATAGGTATAGTACCTTGCCAGTACCTTATACATTACCAGGCCTGATTGGTCAGGCACTGTGAAGTCCCACAGGTAACCGTTATATATAGCCTCATCCCTCTCATCCACCTCCATGCTATAGGTAGTTGGCAAAAGAGCCATTGCATTCTAACATATTCTTCCTCGCTCGACTCTTTAGATTCCATCGCGAAACGTACACAGGCAACACTTTCACAGCTCCCTTGGCCTTACACAAGATGGCCGCACCTCGCAAGCCACTCAGGATGGATAGCCATTCTGCAAAACGACACCAAGACCGAAGGGTACGGCAATGATTTCATGAACGCATTCTTGACTGCTACTCACGGTGTCAAGCCCGACATTGAGATTTCCATCTTTGATCCTATCGGGAAGCAGGAATACCCTAATCTCGACAACGACAAGTACGATGCCATCATTCTCAGCGGTGGAACCACTGAGCATGACTCAACTATTCCATGGGTCGACAAGATGCAAAGATTCGTCCGTGATACTGTAGTTGCCCATCCCGATCAGACTCTGATTGGAATTTGCTGGGGACAGCAGGCGGTACACAAGGCACTGGGTGGCGTTGTGAAGAGGATTCCTACCGGACCATTCGTAAATAAATAAATATATATATATATATAAAGCAGAAGAGGAAAATGGGATCGTGATCATCGTTTTCTCCAGGTTCAAGTAGGTCATGAGCTGACGCCAGTGGGCAAAGAGTTCTTCCCAAACACCACCCATAAAGGCATTCTGGCGATCAACAAAATGCACCATACAGAGGTTTGAGAACCTGTACCAGGGTTCCAAGTCCTCCTCGCGAGAAACAAGGCATGCCTCTCCGCGAATAAGAACATCCTCACTATTCAAGGCCATCCAGAAATTGGGCCGGTCTTTGCAGAGGAACTAGTCAGGCAGCATTTTGAGAAGGACCTGGCCGATGGTATCATGGATGAATGACTCGGCAAGTTGAATGGTGTCTTAGACAACGGTCTGGTTTAGCAAAGGATTGTGCAGTAGATTGAGACCCGAGCGGATCGTCGCTGATGCCCATGATTCTTGTGGGCATTCATTTTCAGAGTTTTGTATGAGCAGCAGAGGAAATTCTAATAAATTTCATGTCCTAAAGGTAAGCTTCTGGGGAGAGATGAGACAGAACATGGTCTGCGTGTATGTAATAGCTTTCCTGGTTGAAATCTCATGACCTTTTTGAGGCTTCTCCAAAAGAAATTTAAAGATTTAGAAAGCAAAAAAGTCAAATTCTTGGCGGACCTAATTCGCTGCCTCATATTTCAATGCTTCGCTTAGGGAGGACCGTAATTTTAGTGCTAGGAACCGAAGATGGCGCAGCGTTGAAATGTTCTTAAGATTCAACAAACGCGTGAGAGAATTCCAGGGTATGAGTATGAAGCCGCCGATGTTCAAGCAGCATATGTACAATGAGTCTAAGTTTACAATCCATGCTTGCCAAGTCAACCTATCGAAAGGCTTTCAGATTCATCCGGCATTCCTTCGTCCATAATAGTAGGGCACGTTGAGTTGTAGAGATTGTCTATATACAGAACTGCGTCTTTTGCCACGCCGCCGTGGATGCGGCCAAGGGTGCTCAATGCTTGGATGCACTGAAGAAAGTGCACCTCAGATACTGGAGTGGTGCTGGCAACATTCTCCGTTTTCTTGACGAGGTAGGATGTCAGTGCTGGTTGAAGCGCTGTGAGGATCTCAAGAGGGAGAAGTTTGACCACTCCGCGGCTGTGAAGATAGGAGATCCTTTGCAAGATACGTCGATAGCTTTTGTGTACTTGAACTTCTTCTGTTGTTTGGTAGTTCTCCAATGTAAGTGCCTCCGGCTCGTATAATAAGAGAATTGTCATCTCCAGGAAAATATACAAATAGTTTTGGTGTAGATTGAGTAGTGAAATGTTCAAGATGGCCTCATCTTGTTGTAGCGAGGGGATGAGTTCGGAGTCGAGCCAGTGTTCTCTGAGTTCGCAGAGCTTGAGATTGGTCTCGAGTTGGGTAGCCGAAGAGCTCGAGTGATCCTGGGGGGTAAAGACCATGTTGCTTGTTAAAGTGTCAAAGTCGCTAATACTTGGGCGCCTTTGGGTCGTGTAGCAGACACTTAGAGCTTGCCCCGTCAGGTGGCTTAGGCGGGTTCTTTGTATGAAAATGCGAGCCATCTCTTCCTGCGCCTGGACAGTGAAGAGTTGGAAGTCTTGATACACAGGGCCCATGCTTTCGGGTACCTCTAGAGGCTTGATGCAGAAGTCTTGTTCAATCAGGTCGGACATGCACGGAGGTCTTTCCTTAAGACGAAGTGGTGGGTGTAAGCTCATTGCAATGTGTTGATCCCGTGTGTAGCAGCAATACCACAGCCTTTTCCACGGGCTGTTGCCGCAGCACGCAGAAGGGGGCTCGGGCGAGATGGTCATGTTCTCAATCAGAGATAGAGCAATGCCATTCCAGTGCGACGCATCCTTGGGTCCATCCTCTGGATCGAGGCGTAGAGTCATGAGAAGAAGACCTTGGATGAGAACAACTGTATCTGTCTCGCATCCAATCTCGTAGAGCAGTCGCGCATCATGGAACAGCTTTCGAGATGCCTCCTCTCTGGAGAACAGACTACTTTGAGAAAAACGACGCTCGTCTACGAAAGATGAAGCGGCGAAGAGTACCGCTTTGTAGAGAAAGATGCTCATTTTTCCTCTGTCGTAGCGAGGTGGATGAAGCGCGGAAAAGAAGTCGTGCAACTCCAGCACGGGAAGTAAGGGATGGACGAACTTGGTGTAGGCGAGAAGCAGAGCATGCTGGAAGCTTGATTCGGGCAGGGCAAGGACACCCTTCTGCTGCAGGTAACACAGGCCATCCCAACCTATACTATCAGGCAAAGGCTTGATGAACGCAGCCAAGCTCAAACCTGGTTGTTTTTGCAGCGAATGCGGAGAGTTTCTGTTTAAGGGGCTTGGACTGATCAACTCAGAATGAGAAACGTTGCTTGAAGGGTAGCTTGAGATAGCTGCAAAGTCAGGTTAGCGAGTGTGACACCACTAAAATCTAGCAATGAACAGGTGGGTGATGCGGGCGATTTGGGCGTAAAGCATGGCCTGGACCAGTCTCGGGGTGTCCAATGAGGAGTCCTTGTCTGCTCCGAATGGCCAAGTGTCGCATTGGACCGTCACATTGGGGTCCAGACCCAATTTCTTGATAGCTTCCAG